>VKOC01046822.1:0-28782 GCA_009364415.1 Spea multiplicata | reverse complement strand
GCTCTACTGAGACCGCCCTTACTAAAGTTACTAATGACTTACTCACTGCTAAATCCAAGGGCCACTACTCCATGCTAATCCTACCGGACCTTTCTGCTGCTTTTGACACTGTGGACCACCCTCTTCTCCCTTAAATGCTTCATGATCTTGGCCTCCGTGACACTGCTCTCTTCTGGCTCACTTCCTACCTCTCTGATTGTACCTTCAGCATCTCTGTCTCCAATAACACCTCCCTCCCTCTCTCAGTTGGGGTACCCCAAGGCTCAGTTTTAGGACCCCTTCTGTTCTCTCTTTACACTTCCTCCCTTGGCATCCTTTGGCTTTTAATACCACCTGTACACTGATGGTGCTTTCATCTCCCCATCTATTGATGCACGCTGTCTTGGTGACACCCTTGACTCCAACCTTTCGTTCACACCCCATATTCATTCTTTAGTCTTTAAAATATTCAGTCTTTAAAAACATCTCCATCTTAAAAACATTGCCCACATCCGTCCCTTCCTAACATAGTATGCCACTAAGTCTCTTGTCCATGCCCTGATTATCTCCCGTCTTTATTATTGTAACTCTGTGCTAGCTGGTCTCCCTCTTAACCATCTCACCCCTCTACAATCCACCATGAATGCTGCTGCCAGACTTCTCTTCCTCTCACATCGCTTTACTAACGTCTCTCCCCTCTGTCAGTCTCTTCACTAACTGCCTGTGCGCTTCAGGATTCATTTCAAAATCTTCACTCTTGCTTTGAAAGCCCTTCACAGCGGTTCCCATCCCTACATCTCCTCACTCATCTCCTAACCGGTCTCTCCGCTCATCCAATGATCTCCTTCTATCCTATCCTCTGATTTCTAGCTCTCATGCACGCTTACAAGATTTCTCAAGGGCTGCCCCTATCCTCTGGAATGCTCTCCCCCGGCCTATCCTTCCTTCTCTGTGACGGAAGCCTCCATCACTAGGGCCACTGGAGAGGCCTGACTGCCAGCCCCCTCCCTATTGACTATGGGCCCTGGGTTTGTAAAGACTTCTGTGGCTACCCCCAGCAGTATCATCTCATCACTGGCTGAGAGGATTATCTCCGGCAGACAGCCAGGATATGCCACCAGGGAGTGACCACCATTCTTTTAGTAATGTTGTATAAATCAGTCTCCCCTCACCTATTGTATTGTTAATCTCGTTACTACCCCTGTTGTCTCTGGGTGGCAGATTAAGGGGGCGGGTTTGATATCTTAATTATGTAAATGTGTGTTTTGCTGGATATATCCAGCTCTGTGTGTCCAAAATAAATGATTCTTCGTTTGGTTTTACCCTACACTGAGTCTCGGCAAGTGACTGGGGAACCGGGGAAAGTGTGTTGTCCCAGGCTAAGGGAGCACAAATAAGCGGAGGTAGTCGGTCGGACTAGCCAGATCCGTGTCATTGGTGGCAGCGGTGGGATCTACTCCTTCCAGACCAGAGCGGACCAAAGCAACTAGCCGCAGAACAAAGTTATACCCTGGCCATATACTGGGAAGCCCGAGGCCCACAGCGAAAATACAGAAAGCCCCATTCTCCGGAAGGGATGGATGTTGGCGGGCCTGGCCTGTTGTGGGAGGCATTCGAGGAACGGGATGTCTTTGGCAATGGGAACATGGACCGATGGTGGGACATTATTGACAAGCGCCGGAGAGCCCTGCCGCCCACTGTAACAAGTGAACTCAGCCAAGACCTTGAGGGACTAGTAGACAGAGAATGGTGCCTCGAGGCAGAATACTTGGTGCTGTTCGAGGGGCGCTATGCCCTGCAGTGTGAGCCGACAGATGTCACAGAGCGAGCTCCGGAGGCCGCTCACTGTAATTGGCAAGCCTCCGGACTTGAAGGTTCAGCCACTCTGCCCCTGGTATTTCAGCCAGAGCCCAAAGAGGTGAAAGTGGGCAATCACTTTTGGGAGGAAGTCTTCCGGGCGATTATGGACCGCATGCAGTCACCGGAATTTGAGGCAGCGGTCTATGGGTTTTCACTAGAGGCGGCAGAAGCGCCGACAACAGGGCAGAAGGACGCTGTTCTCTGCCCAGAACCATGCTCCACTCCTACTCCGACTGAAGCGCCCGGGGCAGTGTGCCGCTGGCCTCTGCCCGGCCCACAGTGAAAGTGTGACTCGATCCTCTGCCCAGCATCGCAAAATGCCAGACCGGCAGAAGAGCCGGCCACGGGGCAGAGTTGTGCTGGCCTCTGCTCAGCAGTGTTCCCGCCGGCTAACGAGGTCCAACCAGAAGTGCTGGCACCCGGAGAGAGAGTCGCTGACCTCTGTCCTGCACCAGCAATCCTCGCTCTGGCTGAAATGCCGGCAACAAGGCAGAGTGCTGCTGGCCTCTGTCCGCCCCACAGCGAAGGGTCCCCACCTGCTAGCAGGGAACCACCAGCAGAAGAGCTGGCCACAGGGCAGAGTGACGCTGTTCTCTGCCCAGCACCGTTCCCTGTACCAGCAGAGGCACTGGCAACCGGGCAGAGAGTCGCTGACCTCTGACGAGCATCCGGGAGGGTGCCGAGACTCAGTGTAGGGTAACCAAAGAAGACTGATTTATTTTGGGCACACAGAGCTGGCTATATCCAGCAAAACACATATTTACATAAAACAAGATATTGGGACACAAACCGCCCCCTTAATCTGCCTCCCAGAGACAACAGGGGCAGTAACTGGATTAACAATACAATGGGGGGGGTGCTGATTTACACAACATAATAATGCACCATGAGGTGGCGGGGTCTGATATTAAATTAAAACAATGGCGGTCACTCCCTGGTTGCAGATCCTGGCTGTCTGCCAGACATAATCCCCTCAACCAGTGATGAGATGATACTGCTGGGGTAGCCACAGAAGCCTTTACAAACCCAGGGCTGGCAGTCAGGCCTCTCCAGTGGCCCCAGTGATGGAAACAGGAAACAGGAACTTGTTCTTTAAAAGAAAAATAAGATTAAATACTTTTTAAAATTGGAGAACTACTTTGGGTAACTGGGTGAAGAAACTGCTTAGTTACTCTACGGCATATTAACAATGTAATTATTAATAATCTTGTGCTTCTTGTGCATCCCAGCAAGAAAGTCATTTGTATTCTTAATATCTTTACATTTGTAACATTTTAACTGGTGATTTAGGTGATTGTGCAATATTTTCAAAGCATTGATTTTTGGTTCTATCTACCTTAAATAATGCTATTGCATGTTAAGGCAAAACCTAGATATTGTTTGTGTCAAACTATTTTAAAATTACATCTACTTTCAGTTTAATTACATGTGTAATTTATATATTTTAATAACAAGTCACGGCTCTGGCTTTAAACCTCATAGGCATAGAGCTAATTTCAGACTCCATTGACTTGCATTAGACTGAAGTGTATAAAAGGAGAGATGCTTCACTTGCATTACATTAGTTCACGCATGCAGCCGATGGCATCACTCTGCGTCAGGCTTTATGCTGCTGAGTGCTATGGACGCCCGAGGTCTTTCTGTGTTACATTGTGGAACATTTTGTCACGTGGAGAGGAAATGTTGAGATCCCCAGCATGTAAAGTTTCCCTGTTTGTGATATTCCTGTGTGTGACTCCGTGTAGATCTGGCTCCCAGAGCTCACCTCCAGCCTGTCATCTGGAGAGCAGAAGATGTATCGAGGACTACGAATATGTTCAAGACGGAGACATTATTATTGGAGGAGTGTTCAGAGTAAATAACTTAATGAATGATTATCGTGAAGATGGAATCATAACTATGATGGCTTGTATGGAGTAAGTAGAACAACTTTACAATACAGAAGTCAGTAATGGTTTAGATAATTAACATGATGAGGGAGGAGAAAGAAACATTGAAATGCATCAAGTGATTTAGCAAAGTACAGGAGAGGAGTTTATTCCAGAAGAGCAGAAATGTTAGGACATATTCTCTGTATAACCTGTAAAGTTCTTCTTTGTGGAAGAGACCACAGATCCAATAAGTTGGCTTTTGTTTCTACTTTTCCTGTGATCATTGTTAGCCTATTGTTAGACTTCTATGACTTTTCCTCTTTATTTTATATGCGTATTAGTTACTCCTTGGGTCAGTCATGTTTTGTCTCATATAATGGTTGAATAAGACACATAACATTGTGGGCTTACAGAAAAATACCCGAGGAGGTCCTTGCTTTACTACAATGTAACTGTAAGATGTGTTAATAAAGCATCAGGCGAGGAAGATTCCCTGGCGGCAGGAATCAGGATTAATTGTAAAGGAGCAAAACATGTATTGTGGAGACCAGCTATGACTGCAGTAGGTAAGATGCAGGTGACGAGTATGTGAGACAAAGCTTTAGTTGACTCAGGGAGCGTTAGAAGTAAATGAAAGACTTTGTATGGATGAATCTTGCAGCCATTTGAGTTCACTGAAGCTCAACCTCAGGGGAATAGCGGCTGTTACAGGTGAAAAACCTACCAGCGGGGCTAGTGATCACCTCACTACAATCAGTTTAGAGTCTAAGCATCACGTTACTTTCCACAAAGTCTCTATATATGTTGAATGGGTTGTTCTTTGCCTTTTGTTTTGAATATCTTTACCGTTTTCTTAACAAAGTATATACATTCCTACAGCTGCAAATGAAATAATTTAAAATAATCTAAAATAAAGCACATTTGTAATATTTCTACAGGCCTATTCCACATTTCTACAAAAATCTTTTGACCTTTATGTTTGCCATTGGGGAGATCAACAGGGATCCGCAAATTTTACCAAATATCACTGTAGGATATCATTTATTTGATTCATGTTCTAATGAAAAAAAGACTGTAAAAAACGTCCTTCAGATTTTATCCGGTCCAGGAAAGACCGTCCCTAATTACTCCTGTACTAAACGAGGTACCCTGGCTGGGTTTATTGGGGATGAACTTTCCGACACCACCATACCCATGGCACAAATCCTAGGCATGTATGGGTACGCACAGGTGAGCAGAATATGCACCGTTAGTACAATCGTTTAAATCTCTTCAATAGATGTTAGTTACCTCAAACCCTGCACTCCAAACCATCAGCCCTAGGCTCACTTCTCGTGGCATTTAAGCACCCTTGTGTTCAGCGAGCGTCTATAATATGTGGCATGTTGTGGATTCTGTCTATATATACTGGGCAATTTCTTGTCTTTCTGTTTTTCCAGTCAGTTTTCAGCAGTCATTGTATAAATTCCAGGCTAGAAGCTTCCGGAAGCTCCTGTGTTGTCATGAAACTGCACCTGTGGATGTTGGGGCCTACTTGGTGCATTAAGTCCCTTTCTTGTAGCAGGGGTATTCATAGAAACACAAGCCTACTCCACTCCTTTAGTACTGTCAGTAATGGCACAGTATGCCTCAACTTCCTGTCATGTGACAGGATCAGTCAGTAAGAAGCCCCTTTTGCAGTCATAAGAGCTTTACTTATGAGGTGTGTGGATCAACTTCATTGGTTTCCATAGACTAAACTTCAAGCCCTGGAGAGGAGCAGGAGCACAGCAGTACTTATACATGTTCCCAACACTCCCATCCAGCTAAGATCAATGTATTTCACTTCATAATTCTTATAGAAATCTCTCTGATTGAAATACGCATTATACAGGGCCATTCAGGCTCTTGGAGCAGAGGCTCATTTAGACATCAATAAACCGTGCTATGCACTAATGTGGTTTCAAAAGAAAGCTCTGCTTGCCCTGTAATAAATAATGTATATTGTTGTTTGCATAAAGTAAATGTGAAAAAGGGAAATTACAATTGAACAAAAGTGCTGTAAAGGATTCCCTCATTCACAGTAAAACCATGTAAGACGGTCTTTGTTCATAAGGGTAAACGTTTTTGTTTAACTAAGTCTTCAGTTTTCGAGAGGGTGGTTGTAGCATCTGTTATAATCCATTTGTTTTCGTGTAGATCAGTTATGGCGCAACGCATTCCGTGCTCAGCAACAGACGAGTTTATCCGACGTTTTTCCGAACAGTTCAAAATGACCATGTCAGTTATTATATTTTATCCAAGCTGCTGAAATACTTTGGCTGGAACTGGGTCGGCATTTTAACCACCGATGATGAAAGTGGAGACAAGGAAAGCCAAGTACTGACAAAGTATATGAAAGACGATGGAATTTGTGCTGAATATGTAATAAAAATACATTATTTTCAAAGCATGGATCAAACTTTTGAATACGCTTCCAAAACAATAGAAAGATCAACGTCTCAAGTTATCATATTTTGTGGTTCCTTTTCTGAAGCTTTTATGTTTATTATTAGGAAAACAAAACATTCATTAATCAATAAATATGTAATTCTTGGCACAACGTGGTCTTCAAACACATTTCTGTTCCGGCATTTCTCTGATATATTTAACGGGACTCTGACTCTGAAACCGTATTACAAGGACCATGTTCCAAAACTTTCATTCTTCCTTGAGAGATTTCACCCAAAGAGTTACCCAGATGACAAGTTACTGGAAGATTTGTGGATAACAGCTTTTGAATGCTTGTCTCCAGATCCCTATAAAAACCAGTATTATGAAATTCATTTTGGGATGTCACTTCGTAACTGTACTGGGAGAGAACGCTTGAACGATATTGTTAATTTTTTCAACAACGGTGATGCTTCTCGAGTGAATAATGCAGTGCTTGCGATGGCTAAAGCCCTACACAATATGTACATATTCCAGGAAAAAAAACCTTATCAAAATAAAATAACTCATTACAAACATCAGGTAAGTCAGAAGTCATGAAAAGAGAGTGATTCGGGGGCATCAGCAGTTGAAGTGTTCTTAGCAGTAATCTAGCAATAGGAAAAGTTCTGCTATTTACATAAAACCCTGCAGCAGTACCCAATATATATAATGGCCTTGTTAAAGTGGGAAATGTTGGTCAATCTGGGCAGGACTTTAAGTAAGATGGCACAATTAGCTTTTGAATTGCCATGAGGATAAGTATTCTCTGTTGCCCCTCTGTGGCTCTGCTGCCCTCTGTTCCCATTCTCTCTGCTGTCTCCAACTCACCTCTGACCCTTTTACTCTGACCAATTCCTTCCAGGGCCTCTCTTTGATTTGACCTGCCCTCCCATTCACCTCTGCTCTGATTTGACCGGTCCTGCTCTCTTTGCTCTGACTCCCCGCAGATCTTCCAAGCCCCTTCTTGCCCTCCCTGCTCTGACCTGCCCCACCAGCTTCTCTCTGATCCTCTCAGTCCCCTCTGTTCTGACCTACCCCTTCTTGCTTCAGTTGCTTTGATGCAGATGGACAGATAGAGGGAGTGAGGGGAGGAAAAGAGAGAGGAGGCAAGGGAGAGAGTGAACTGGGTGGGGAGAGAGAAAACAGACAACAGAAAAGACTGGGAGATAAAACCTGTGGAATGAGAGAGATTTCTTGTCATGGCGTGTCAATGGCAGGCACATACGTTGAAGGATATGTTACAAATTGCCGATTCAGAAAATGAATAACAGCTGATTATATTTCAGTACTTTTGTATTTTTCATAAAAGTTGCACCATTACATAAGAAATCTGAAAGCCGAGGACCAAACCTCTCATCTATATTTTGATGAAAATGGAGAGTATGTTACCCCACACATAATTCGGAACTGGATTGGATATAAGGATGAAATTAAATCCTTTAAAGTGGTCGGTGTCTTTGATCCGTGGGCTCCGGCTGATCAGCAGCTTAACATCAAACCCGGTCTAATAACCTGGAAGAACGAAGCCAACCAGGTGACAAGCTTTTTCTTTCTTTGTTATTAGAATATATTTCTAATATTTATAGTTATATTTGGAAATATTCGGACACTGACACAAGTTTGTTATTTATCAAAGTAACAGTTACAGGTTACAGTTAAACAATGAATTTTGGCTTAAAATACAGTCTCTCAGCTTTAATTTGAGGGTATTCACATCCAAATTGGACAAAGGGTCTTGGAATTACAGCTTTAATATTGAGATCCTCCTTTTTCAAGGGACCAAAA
Organism: Spea multiplicata; assembly: GCA_009364415.1. Taxonomy (NCBI): domain Eukaryota; kingdom Metazoa; phylum Chordata; class Amphibia; order Anura; family Pelobatidae; genus Spea; species Spea multiplicata. The sequence goes on along the minus strand of VKOC01046822.1, from coordinate 20,836 downwards.
GTAAATGGACAATTGACTCAAAAGCTGTTTCATGGACAGGTGTGGGCCATTCCTTTGTTATTTTTTTCATCACTTAAGCAGGTAAAAGTCTGGAGTTGATTCAAGGATAGACATTCTCATTTGGAAGCTGGTCAAGCATCAGAGAGCTAGCAGGAACATTAGAAATCAATAGATTGGTACATTCTAAGGAAAAAAGAACACACTGGTGAACTCTGTGACTTCCATGAAAGACAACAGTGGTGGATGACCATAGGAGCCTTTCCACAACATCCAGCCAAGTGAAGAACACTCTCCAGGAGGTAGACATATCTTTATCCAAGTCTTACCATAAAGACAAGACTTCACGAGAGCAAATACAGAGGGTTCACGACACGGTGCAAACTATTCATAAACCCCAAGAATAGAAAGGCCGCATTAGACTTTGCCAAAAAACATCTAAAAAAAAATCAATCACCTGATCTCAACTCGATCGAGCATTAACAAAACTTAAGTCAGAAATACCCACAAACATCTGAAGACAATGCCAGTAAAAACCTTTGCGAAGTAACACAAAAAGAGAAAATATTAAATAAAAAAATAAACATTTTATTAATGATTGTGTTGATTTGTCCAATTATATTTGAGCCCCTGAAATAAGGGGATTGTGTATGAAAATGGTTGCGATTCCTAAATGTTTCATATGATATTTTTGTTAAACCCCTTGGATTAAAGCTGAAAGTCTGCACTTCAATCAGATCTCGAATGTTTCATTACAAATCTGATGCCGTGGTGTACCGAGCCAAAATTATACAAATAGTGTCAGTAATATTTTCAGACCTAACTGTATATAAAACATGAATTTACACAAGTGAGTAAAAACATTGTTATTGTTACAGAGCTACCTTACAACCGATATGAGATTACAGATATTACGGATAGTGTAATTTAGTAGAATGCCATTTAAAGTAAAGACTAGACTTGGGCACCAGGGGGCTCTTCGTGTTCGTCTTCGTGCTCGTCTTCGGGGGAAAAAAAATCTTCGTATTCCGCGAATATTCGCCCGTTCCTGTCTTCTCTTCGGGCGAATATTCGTTTTTTCTTCGTTTTTTCCGGTTAAGGGGTTAATACGGGGTTAACGCAGCTCTGGTATATCTGTGTGTATCAGCAACTCCATTGGTCGCCAGCAGGGGGCCTCCTGCTGGCGACCAATGATCACAGTACCATATAGCTAATATATTCTCGGGCAGAATATTCTGCTACTCAATGGAAAACCAACAGAGGGCAGCATTCTGTCCGAAGATATATTAGCCATATGTGGCAGTGTGTTAATTTTCATTTATTAATTATTTAAATAAAATATATTCCCATGATCCGCTGGGCTCCCCGATGCAACAGTTAAATGTCTGCACCCGCGGACATTCTGTTGAACTTGCAAACTCTTTTTTTCTATTTATTTTGGGGGTTTTTTGTATTAAACTGTTAGACGAAAGGATCATGGGAATATATGCAAATGAGCACACGGCCCCATATGGCTAATATATCTTCGGACAGAATGCTGCCCTCTGTTGGTTTTACATTAAGCAGCATATGCTTGAAATCCAAAGTTATTCTGCTACTCGACGTAAAACCAACAGAGGGCAGCATTCTGTCCAAAGATATATTAGCCATAGTCTAACAGTTTAATACAAAAAAAACCCAAAATAAATAGAAAAAAAGAGTTTGCAAGTTCGACAGAATTAATGTCTGCGAGTGCGGACATTTAACTGTTGCAGCGGGGAGACAAACGGATCATGGGGATATATTTGATTTAAATAATTAATAAATGAAAATTAACACACTGCCACATATGGCTAATATATCTTTGGACAGAATGCTGCCCTCTGTTGGTTTTACATTGAGTAGCAGAATAACTTTGCATTTCAAGCATATGCTGCTTAATGTAAAACCAACAGAGGGCAGCATTCTGTCCGAAGTTATAGTAAGCTATTTATACTAAGTTAAATGTCCGTACCGGCGACTTTGTTGGTCGCTGGCACTGACATTTAACTGACACAGTGGGGAGACCACTGGTGTCCCTGCTGTGTCAGTTAAATGTCCGTACCAGTGACTTTGTTGGTCGCTGGCACGGACTTTTAAGTTAACTGGTGCAGCAGGGTCCCAGGTTGCTTTTTTTTTCTGCCTAGCAACTAGTGGTAAGGGGCCGTGCGAGTGAGCCTATTGGTCGCTGGCACAGCCCTTTACCCTACAGATTTCTGCTCCCGTTATCCAACGCAGCATTGCAGGGGTTAACGGGAGCGGAAATCAGGAATTAAAAAGGCTGTGCAAGTGAGCCTATTGGTCACCTGCAGGGCCTTCCTCTGGCATCAACCAATTGTTTGATGCCAGAGGAAGACCCTGCAGGTGACCAATAGGCTCACTCACACTGCCCTGTAACCCCTGACGACGAACCTTCTGATTTCCACTTCAGTCAACTCCCGCGATGCTGTGAAGATAAGGTAAGTTAGATGGGGGAGGGACCGGGGAGATTAGTAGACGAAGGCGAAGATTCTTCGTGTGTGAGTCTTCGTCTTCGCCTACGTTTTACCTGCACTGTCTTCTCTTCTTCATGTCTTCGGAACGAACACGAAAACGCACTCTTCGTGTTCGTTTTCATGTTCGCCCGAAGACGAATGCACAAGTCTAGTAAAGACTGAGCTCTAGGAGCCTTACAAAAAATCAGCATTTAAAAAAAATATATATGTTTCTTATTTAGATTCCAAAATCTCAGTGCTCAGAAAATTGTTTGCCGGGTTACAGGAAAGCCCCGGGGTCTGGGATCCATTCCTGCTGCTATGACTGCGTCCTGTGCTCAGAGGGAGAAATCTCCAATATGACCGGTATATCCTACCTGATACTCTGATATTCTTACCAAAAATAATGTTTACGTCTGACTGATTAATAGAGAGAAAGCCCCGAAATCCACTGCATGTTCTACACAAATCAGCCGACTCTATATTACTCCCATTCCCATCACAGATTGAAACCACAGGCCGTACACTGACACCCAGACACAAGAGCACGGAGATATTACAAGAGCAGGCGGACAACCATTAGAAAGACAAATACCTGCAGCATGATCCTGACGATGGGTGGTTATTTTGTTCTCATTAACCTTACTGAAGAATAAATGTCAGTAATCTGCCTGAATCCTACAATCTTTTCATTTTTTGATGATTTACATCTTTTTTATTAATTAAATCTTTTTTATGAAATTAAAAATTGTGTTGGTTTTTTTTTACAGATAGTGAGGCCTGCATAAAATGCCCAGATAATGAATGGCCCAATGAGAAGAAGGATCTGTGTGTTCCCAAATTGGAAGAGTTTTTGTCTTATAATGATGCTGTTGCTATAGCATTTACATCAATCTCAATTTTATTTTGTCTTCTAACTGTTACAGTATCAGGGATTTTTCTTTCCTATAAAAATACTCCAGTTGTAAAAGCCAATAACTGGAGCCTCAGCCTGATCCTCCTGGTCTCCATCATGACGAGCTTCCTTTGTGTCTTTCTGTTCCTTGGTCGTCCTACGGATATAACCTGCATACTGCGCCAAACTGTCTTTGGAGTTGCCTTCTCATTAGCCGTGTCTTCTGTGCTGGCCAAGACTATCATGATTTTTGTCGCTTTTAAAGCCACTAAACCTGGCAGTGTCTGGAGAAAATGTCTCGGAATCAAACTGTCTGCTTCTGTTGTCTTGTTTGGCTCATCTGTCCAAGTTATAATTATTATTTTTTGGTTGTCCATTTCCCCCCCATTTCAGGAGCTGGACATGCACTCTTATCAGGGAAAGATCATCGTTCAGTGTAATGAGGGCTCAGTTATCGCCTTCTACTGTGTCCTGGGTTATATGGGACTTCTGGCAGCTGTTAGTTTTATTATAGCTTTTTTAGCCAGGACATTACCGGACAGTTTTAATGAGGCCAAGTACATCACCTTCAGCATGCTGGTGTTCTGCAGCGTGTGGATTGCGATGATCCCGGCCTATCTGAGCACCAAAGGGAAGAACATGGTGGCCGTAGAGATTTTTGCCATAGTGGCTTCAAGTGCTGGACTTCTAGGATGTATATTTTTTGCAAAATGTTATATAATTTTATTTAGACCAGAAATTAACTCAAAAACACAATTATTTCGTAGCAGAAATAACAATCCGTAGATATAATAAAGGTCAATACATTTGGGGAATTAAATGTCTCAATGCCCCACGGATGTACTATGACATCTTAAGTGAAATATCTTATATCAATATGTGCACCGGCAAGACATGTTCAGTGATAGGCTGAAGTCTGCATTACTGATTTCATGTTGAGTGATCATGTGACACTCAGCATAAATTGTTGAGACCTCAGACGGTCTATGTAGACTCTGCTGGGATCTCTAATGACTGCCCTCTGCTGGCTAATCACAGGAACGACTATAGAAAATATTGCTGATATTATAAGCTCACAGGCATTATGGAATTATGCAGAAAATCCTAAAACATTATTTTATGTTTGTAAATAAACTAATTCTTCAATTATTTGGATTGCATATGTGTGACAGCAAGTGTTTTTCTCCTATTCTTGTGTGACGTCACACATCGTAATAAAGAAGGTAGACAAGGCCTTTTTAATATAATAGCTCACAACTATGAATAATTACTAACGTTTTATTCGAGGAAAATAATGTTAATCTGACCACCAAACTGTAAAAAAAAAAAAACCTGATCATGTATCAGCTCATTCTTAATGTAGTAAATATTAGAGGCTGGGAACTAATTTTGAAATAAAAAATGAAAATGAAAGAATTATATGACGGCTCTGACGGTGTATTGTTAGTTTTTATTCATATAACGCAGGACATTAGATGGCTAATATATGTCTGGGTTATTTATTGCGTAGCTGTACATTAGATGTAATGAAAGGATGTTTTACTTTACTGAGGGGGTGGTAGATAATTGGAATAGTCTCCCAGTAGATGAGGTAGAGGCCAATACGGTGAGGGAATTTAACCCCTCAGGCTGTTTTCATTTTTTTTGTACCCTTTTGTTGGAGGTTCGTCAACTGGAAGCCCCTCAGCTATTCTCAGGAATCCCCTTTAATGTTTTTCCACTTGGCCTTCTTTGAGCTGCTTGAGCAGCTTGCAGGCGCCCATACTAGATTCAAATTGGTTTTAAGTTGGCAGGGGTGGGCCAGTCAAACTCAAGATTGGAAAAGTCCATATCTGGATGGATTAAATTATAGACATATTACAGGAGAAATGTATAGTTAAAATGATACCATTTATTGGCTAACAGAGTTTAATTGCGAGCTTTCAAGACCAAGTTGTTAGGTCTTGAAAGCTCGCACAACTTCCATTAATGGAAGGGACCTAACAACTTGGTCTCAAAAGCTTGCAATTAAACTCTCAGCAAATACATTGTATAATTTTTGCTATACTTTTCTAGCTGCCCTTCCCCTCCATCCCAGCAAGCAGGTCATGTGATCAGCTGCACCAGTCAGGTGACAGTGAGGCTTTGGCTGGGGCAGAGTGTGAGAGGCTCCAGGCTGACAGAGCCCAAGACTAGGCCCAAAGTGAGGCCTGATTAAATGTGTGTACTCTTCCTGTTAGAGTGTCTTAGGGAAGCTGCAGCCTTCTCCTTAGCAGAGAGGAGCTGGTGAGGCCGCTGCGGATTCACGGCCTTGAGAACCCTGTGTATGCAGAGTGCTGAGGGAAGGCTCCTAATATCTGCTCAGAAGGAATCTGCTGGCGTGTTAAACTGGTAGGCAGCCATTATCCATACACCCCCTGCCCTGTATTTATATTTAAAAGAAGCAGCACTGACTTTATCCACTTTTAGGCCCTACTAAGGGACCCAAGACTTACATCACCATCTTCTTAAAATTGCCGGAGGGGGGTGGTATTAGGGGTGAGTAGTTAGAGTGCGTAATTATCTTACTGAGTGTATTATTCCTGCTCATGATTTACCCTTATTGTTACTGCTGATTTCATTACATGTGGGTATGTAATCTCGCTTCCCTCTGACTCCATCACTAATATTATTAAGGGTCCTGTTGGACAACATAACTTCTACAGGTCTAATGAGGTGGAGGCTCTGCCAACAGGAACCCAAATCAACAGAGTCTCAGGGTACCCATGTGATTAGTAAGGTGCTAACCATGGGAGGCCCACCTGGCTGAAAAGGGGTTAATTCACTGCAGTAAAAGTGTGAAATATGATCGATTATTACATAATGTGAACAAAGAGAGCTGACCTTGTGTTGATAAAGATGTTCCAGGTATTTAAAAATACAGAAGGTTCCCCTTTTAATACTAATATCACAAAACACAATTAAATACAAAGTAATAAGTTATTACATATTATGTTTGGTCAGTTTATGTGTGATTAGCACTGTCGTCATGGCCCAGGCTACTAGACAACATATTTGACTACTAGACAACAAAGTTAGGTGGTCAGTAGAGTTAAAACAACTCTCCAGCCATCATAAGCACTTTAAAACATATCCCTCTGGGGTGGAGGGAATATATGTTAAAAACCCCACTTCTGGGGGTGCACTACTTCTTAACCCATTTTATTTATGTAGTGAAGTGGGCTGCTTTTACAGTGAAGCAAAAAAATATTTGGTCCCCTGCTGATTTTGTACATTTGTCCCTTGACAAAGACATGATCAGTCTATAATTTTAATGGTAGGTTCATTTGAACAGCGAGGAACAGAATAACAACAAAAATATGTTTTAAATTGATTTGCATTTTACTCAGTGAAATAAGTATTTGATTCCCCTACCAATCAGCAAGACATCTGGCTCCCAGGTGTGTTTTATACAGGTAATGAGCTGAGATTAGGAGCAATCTCTTAAAGGCGGTGCTCCTAATCTCAGATAGTTACCTGTATAAAAGACACCTGTTGTAACGTAGGTATCAGGTAAGGAACCCGGTATGCATGGATCAGCGAACGAGAAACACGACAGGTACAACTGGAGACCTGATAGCGAGCAGACTTTAACCAGCATGAAAATCCAAACAGAAATGATGAACTCCACTTAGAAATAAGGCACCGAAGTAAAATAAAGTCCAAATAAATATAGGAACAGAAATGCTGAGCCTCACTTAGGCAAAGAGGCACTGGCGTAATGTACACTGCTGCAGGCACTGAGCACCTGGCTGACAACGACAACCACGCGCTGAGTCGGTGCTCAGTTTAAAATTTACCGTGCTCCCCCAGCCTCTGACGTCACTGCGTGAGTGGCCCTCTGTTGCCATGGATGCAGAGGATAAGAGGGGGCATGGTGAGCGTGCGTGTGTGCCGCAAATGGGAGGTGTGACAGAAAAGATAACACAGGTAGGAACTCCATTGTTTAATTAATCCCATCAATAGGATTGCTGCCAGTGGAATTAAAGGTTGGGTTGTATGCATGTATCTGTTAATTTATGTTAATGCAGTTCTGTGGATATATGAGTATGTTTTACAACAATAAACTGTTCATTCCTGCTGTACATAATTCAAAGTAGTTGTGTCTACACATAGCAGGGTTCCAAAGTGTGCATGCTGACTGGTGCTGGAAGTGATTTCGGGGACTACAGGAGCATACATCTGGGAGTTACTACAGCTCTCTTGGTGAACAAGTTACAGGAGGTAAAACAGTGGAAATATTGTTCTAATGTTTGGTTCGTACGTTCCGTTTGCCCCTGGGGATGGAAAGCCGCAGACAAGGAACGATGTATGTAGGGCTGCAACAACTAATCAATAAAATTGTTGCCAACAAATTTCATTATCGATTTTTATCGATTATAAAATGAGGGTTTTTTCAGAGCAAAAGCTGTGAAAAATATCCCTCGTTGTATAATCCGTTTAGTCTGACTCACAGCAACAGCTCCTACTTACAGTTCCTCCCTGCAGTCACTGCCGATTGGCCCGCCCACTTCCTTTTTCCAGTCCCTCCCTTCAGTCACTGCCGATTGGCTGCAAGGAGGGACAGTGAGAAAGGGGCAGGGCCAATCGGCAGTGACTGCAGGGAGGGACAGGAAGAAAGAAAGGGGCAATTGGCCCCGCCCATTTCCTATACCGTCGACATGGCTCAAGAACTCACTGGTGAGTATAAAATTTATATTTGGGCTGCTGAAAGTTAAGGGCAGTTATAGTTAATGGGGTGTTTAGGGTTAATTTAGGGGCAGTTATAGTTAGTGGGGGTTTTAGGGTTAATTGTGGTTGATGGGGTGTTTAGGGTTAATTTAGGGGCCGTTGTGGTTGATGGGGTTTAGGGTTAATTTAAGGGCTGTTGTAGTTAATGGTGTGTTTAGGGTTAATTTAGGGGCGGTTGTTATTAAATAAAGTTAACTTAAGGTGCAGTTAGAGCTAAAGGGGGGCAAACTGAGGGGAATCTAAATCCTGGGGGCAGTGAAGATTAACCCTGTATTTATTTATAAAAGTATTGTGTCTGTGAACCAGTCTGCAAATCTATGAGTGCACTATGGCATATCAGGGGGGTATACAGCATACCTGGGGAGGGTGGAGTGGCATGCCTGGGGGTATGTGGCATATAGGCTAGTGTATCAAATGTGCATAACTGGGGGGGCAGGTTGGGAAATAAAAACAAGAAATGCATTGTTATTTTTTTTCTGCTTTATTAAATTATTTTAAATAAAAGAAAATTTGAATTTTTTTTATCCGATTAATCGAAAAAATAATCGGCCAACTAATCGAAAATAATAGTATGAAAATAATCGTTAGTTGCAGCCCTAGATGTATGTGTAGTTCGTCACAGAAAGCTTTCCAAAACCTGGAGGTAAGCTGAGTTCCCCTGTCTGACACAATAGCCTCAGGCATTCCATGTAACCGGAAAACCTCCTGCAGAAACAAGGTGCTTGGCAGGTATGAAGTGAATCTTTGTGAATCTATCCACCACTACCATGAGGGTGGTGAAATGATTTGATGCTGGTAGATCCGTGATGAAATCCATGGATATGTCAGACCACAGAAGAGAATCAGGAGAGGAAAATCACCAAGGCCAAGCTGTTGATCATTTTTACAGAATAGCAAAAACATTCTAATCGTAAAACATAAAAAAATCTTATGTAACAGGAACTACTAGTACTGCGTAGTTAATAACGTCTACCGAGACCTGTAACAGTCATTAACCTTAACTTCTACTGAGGCCTGTAACAGTAGGAACCGGGAGTGGACACAAGAAACCGGCAGGTCCTCAAGAGCCAGCAGTTCTTTTTCTCTGACACTGTAATTCCCCTCTGTAGGGTTCAGCGTACGGAAGAAGAAGGCAACAGGATGGAGTTGGTTGTCGGAATAGTGTCTCTGAGAAAGCACCCCTCTTACAGCAGTGTCAGAAGCATCCACCGCAAGCACATATGGGTTTTTTAGTACCGGGAGAACCAAAATAGGAGCTTATTGATATAAGTCAATAGGGCAGTCATACTCTCAGTGTGGGGGTAGTCAATTTGCACCCTTCTTTTAGAAAAAAATCAGAAGTGTCTGTAACAGGACGGTATTGTGGGTATCGGGAGAGAACAATAGTCATGCGCAACATTAACCCCTTAATGACAGCCCGTACATGTACGGGCTCAAAATACATTATTTTCAATGGGTTTAGGGACCCATTGTCCTTAAGGGGTTAATAGACAAGGACGTATCAATATGCTTGGAGCATTTATTGGATGTAAAGTGAACAGTTTCTTTCTCCTAATCAATGACAGAATTATGTGTACGTAACCAAGGAAGACCCAAAATAACAGGAAAAACAGGGGAAGGGACCACATCAAAAACAATGTACTCAGTATGATGGGGCTTTCAATACCACCTGTATGCTGATGATGCTATCATCTCCCCATCTACTCATGCATGCTGTCTTGGTGTTACCCTTGACTTCAACCTTTCGTTCACACCCCATATTCATTCTGTCTTTAAAAACTGTCGACTCCATCTTAAAAACATCGCCCACATCCGTCCCTTCCTAATACAGCATGCCACTAAGGCTCTTGTCCATGCCCTCATTATCTCCTGTCTTGACTACTGTAACTCTGTCTTAGCCAGTCTTCCTCTTAACCGTCTCACCCCTCTACAATCCACCATGAATGCTGCCGCCAGATTTATCTTCCTCTCAAATCGCTTTACTAATTGTTGAGATATAATCTGAATGTGCTCTCACAGTGCTATAGTCTATGTATGGTTAAGAAAAGTATAAATAAAGTTTGTTGTTATCTCCTCCTTCCTCCTGAACAGGAAGAGAAGCAGTTAATATGTTTCAATAAAGACACAGAAGCAAGGAGTACCTGTGTGTTTTGCCTCCATCTTTATATATATAAATTTCTTATATACCCGGTTATCCTATCCTAATAATTCAAATGGCAACACTAATGTCTCCCCTGTGTCAGTCTCTTCACTGGCTGCCTGTGCGCTCCAGGATTCCCTTCAAAATCCTAACTCTTACTTTCAAAGCCCTTCACAGCGGTTCCCCTCCCTACATCTCCTCACTCATCTCTAAATACACTCCTAACCGGTCTCTCCGCTCATCCAATGATCTCCTTCTATCCTCTCCTCTGATTTCTTGCTCTCATGAAAACTAGATATTACACAAATAACTCGCTTTTAATGAAGAACAGGAACTTGTTCTTTAAAAGAAAAAGTAAGATTAAATACTTTTTAAAATTCTAGAACTTCTTTGGGTAACTGGATGAAAAAAAAATATAACCGCTTTGGAAGAGGCCTTATTTTAATTACTCTACTGCATATTAACAATTATTTAAAATAATGATCTTGTGCTTCTTGTGCATCCCAGCAAAAAACTCATTTGTATTCTTAATATTTGAACATTTGTAACATTTTAACTGGTGATTTAGGTTCTATCTACCTCAAATAATGCTATATTGCATGTTAAGGCAAAACCTAGATATTGTTTGTGTCCAACTATTTTAAAGTTACATTTACTTTCAGTTTAATTACATGTGTAATTTATATATTTTAATAACAAGTCACGGCTCTGGCCTCAAACCTCCGAAGCGGCTAATTTCAGACTCCATTGACTTGCATTAGACTGAAGTGTATAAAAGGAGAGATGCTTCGCTTGCATTACATTAGTTCACGCATGCAGCCGATGGCATCACTCTGCGTCAGGCTTTATGCTGCTGAGTGCTATGGACGCCCGAGGTCTTTCTGTGTTACATTGTGGAACATTGTGTTACGTGGAGAGGAAATGTTGAGATCTCCAGCATGTAAAGTTTCCCTGTTTGTGATATTCCTGTGTGTGACTCCGTGTAGATCTGGCTCCCAGAGCTCACCTCCAGCCTGTCATCTGGAGATCAGAAGAAGTCTTGAGGACTACAAATATATTCAAGATGGAGACATTATTATTGGAGGAGTGTTCAGAGTAAATACCTTAATGAATGATTATCGTGAAGATGGAATCATAACTATGATGGCTTGTATGGAGTAAGTAGAAAAACTTTACAATACAGAAATCACGAATGGTTTAGATAAATAAACATGATGAGGGATGAGAAATAAACATTTAAATGCATAAAGTGATTTAAGAAAGTACAGGAGAGGAGTTTATTCCAGAAGAGCAGAAATGTAAGAACATATTCTCTGTATACCCTGTAAAGTTCTTTGTAGAAGAGTCCACAGATCCAATAAGTTGGCTTTTATTTTTACTTTTCCTGTGATTATTGTTAGCCTAGGTAGTCCTAGCTTGTTTTGGATGCTGTAAGGTTGTGGAGGGGGTAGAAATGTGCATGTATGTTCACTAGACACATGGTCTACTCACACACCTGGACTTCTATGACTTTTCCTCTTTATTTTATATGCATATTACTTACTCCATGGGGCAGTCATGTTTTTTCTCATATGATGGATGAATGAGACACATAACAATGTGGGCTTACAGAAAAATACCCAAGGAGGTCCTTGCTTTACTACAATGTAACTGTAAGATATGTTAATAAAGCGTCAGGCGAGGAAGATCACCTGGCGGCAGGAATCATGATTAATTGTAAAGGAGCAAAACATGTATTGTGGAGACCAGCTATGACTGCAGTAGGTGACGAGTATGTGAGCCAGAGCTTTAGTTGTGAGCGTTAGAAGTAAATGACTTTGTATGGATGAATCTTGCAGAGTTCACTGAAGCTCAACCTCAGGGGAATAGCGGCTGTTGCAGGTGAAAAACCTATCAGCGGGGCTAGTGATCACCTCACTACAATCAGTTTATGTCTAAGCATCACGTTACTTTCCACAAAGTCTCCATATATGTTGAATGGGTTGTTCTTTGCCTTTTGTTTTGAATATCTTTACAGTTTTCTTAAAAAAGTATATACATTCCTACAGCTGCAACTGACTAATTTTAAAGAAAGAAATTACATTTTTACTACTTCCACAGGCCTATTCCACATTTCTACAAAAATCTTTTGACCTTTATATTTGCCATTGGGGAGATCAACAGTCATACGGAAATGTTACCAAATATCACTGTAGGATATCATTTATTTGATTCATGTTCTAATGAAAAAAAGACTGTAAAAAGCATCCTTCAGATTTTATCTGGACCAGGAAAGACCGTCCCTAATTACTCCTGTACTAAACGAGGGACCCTGGTTGGTTTTATTGGGGATGAACTTTCCGACACCACCATACCCATGGCACAAATCCTAGGCATGTATGGGTACGCACAGGTGAGCAGAATATGCACCGTTAGCACAATCGTTTAAATCTCTTCAATAGATATTAGTTATCTCAAACCCTGCACCCAAAACCATCAGCCCTAGGCTCACTTCTGGTGGCATTTAAGCACCCTTGTGTTTAGCGAGCGTCTATATTATGTGGCATGTGGTGGATTCTGTCTATACATACTGGGCAATTTCTTGTCTCTCTGTTTTTCCAGTCAGTTTTCAGCAGTGATTGTACAAATTTCAGGCTAGAAGCTTCCGGAAGCTCCCGCGTTGTCATGAAACTGCACCTGCAGATGTTGGGGCCTACTTGGTGCATTAAGTCCCTTTCTTGTAGCAGGGGTATTCATAGAAACGCAAGCAGACTCCACTCCTTTAGTACTGTCAGTAATGGCACAGTATGCCTCAACTTCCTGTCATGTGACAGGATCAGTCCGTAAAAAGCCCCTTTTGTAGTCATAAGAGGTTTACTTATGAGGTGTGTGTGGATCAACTTCATTGGTTTCCATAGACTAAACTTCAAGCCCTGGAGAGGAGCAGGAGCACAGCAGTACTTATACATGTTCCCAACACTCCCATCCAGCTAAGATAAATGTATTTCATTTCATAATTCTTGTAGAAATCTCTCTGATTGAAATACGCATTATACAGGGCCAGTCAGGCTCTTGGAGCAGAGGCTCATTTAGACATCAATAAACCGTGCTATGCACTAATATGGTTTCAAAAGAAAGCTCTGCTTGTCCTGTAATAAATAATCTATATTGTTGTTTGCATAAAGTAAACGTGAAAAAGGGAAATTACAATTCAACAAAAGTGCTGTAAAGGATTCACTCATTCACAGTAAAACCATGTAAGACGGTCTTTGTTCATAAGGGTAAAAGTTTTTATTTAACGAAGTCTTGGTCTTCAATGTCCGAGAGGGTGGTTGTAGCATCTGTTATAATCCATTTGTTTTCGTGTAGATCAGTTATGGCGCAACGCATTCCGTGCTCAGCGACAGACGAGTTTATCCGACGTTTTTCCGAACAGTTCAAAATGACCATGTCAGTTATTATATTTTATCCAAGCTGCTGAAACACTTTGGCTGGAACTGGGTCGGCATTTTAACCACCGATGATGAAAGTGGAGACAAGGAAAGCCAAGTACTGACAAAGTATATGAAAGACGATGGAATTTGTGCTGAATATGTAATAAAAATACATTATTTTCAAAGCATGGATCAAACTTTTGAATACGCTTTCAAAACAATAGAAAGATCAACATCTCAAGTTATCGTATTTTGTGGTTCCTTTTCTGAAGCTTTTATGTTTATTATTAGGGAAACAAAACATTCATTAATCAATAAATATGTAATTCTTGGCACAACGTGGTCTTTAAACACATTTCTGTTTCGGTCTTTCTCTGATATATTTAACGGGACTCTGACACTGAAACCGTATTACAGCGACCATGTTCCAGAACTTTCATTCTTCCTCGAGAAATTTCACCCAAAGAACTACCCAAATGACAAGTTACTGGAAGATTTGTGGGTAACAGCTTTTGAATGCTTGTCTCCAGATCCCTATAAAAACCAGTATTATGAAATTCATTTTGGGATGTCACTTCGTAACTGTACTGGGAGAGAACGATTGAAAGACATTGTTAATTTTATCAACAACGGGGATGCTTCTCGAGTGAATAATGCAGTGCTTGCGATGGCCAAAGCCCTACACAATATGTACATATTTCAGGAAAGAAAACCTTTTCGAAATAAAATAACTCATTACAAACATCAGGTAAGTCAGGAATCATGAAAAGAGAGTGATTCAGGGGCATCAGCAGTTGAAGTGTTCTTAGTAGACTTGCGCATTCGTCTTCGGGCGAACATGAAAACGAGCATGAAGAGGCCGTTTTTTTGTTCGTTCCGAAGACACGCCGAAGAGAATACAGTGCCGGCAAAACGTAGGAGAATACGAAGACTCACAACTACGAAGAATCGAAGACCAGAGCTTGCCTGAGAGATCCATTCATTTTTCGCTGTGACTGCTTTGGCAACACTGCTGTGCTGCATCCGAGCGTTACAGAGAGAGATTGTTCTGTTCTGTGTGAGACTGGTAAGCCTTAGCCTGCCATTTCTCACAGTGTACTTCATCCTCACTTCAGTGCTACTTAATATAATTAATAATAATAATTTGATTAATTTAATTTTTTTTAATTTAATTTGTCATCAACTGTAGTGTAAGTGCTGTTGAGTTGACAGTGCACCCAGTGCCTCAGTGGCACTGGGGTGCCCTTGCCCTGGGCTGGCACTAGTGCCTATTGCCTGTCCTGCTTAAATAAATTAAATAGAATTTATAAATTATAATTTAATAGAATCTATAATTTAATAGTTCATTATAATATTATATATTGCCTGTCCTGCTTAAATAAATTAAATAGAATTTATAAATAATAATTTAATAGAATCTATAATTTAATAGTTCATTATAATATTATATATATATATATTTGTCAGTCATATATATATACTATAGTATACTAGTGTAGAGTGTACTGTAAACATTCATCTACTAGTGTCTAATTTAAAATCAGTAATATTAATTAATATAATTAATAATTGAATTCATTATAAAATTATATATGTATTTGTCAGTTATAGTTAGTAATAGTATACTAGTGTAGAGTGTACTGTAGACATTCAAGACATCTACTAGTGTCTAATCTAAAATCAGTAATATCAATAATTCTTATCTTAATAGTTAATTAAATTAGCTATAAATAAAAGTAATAATATTAATTAATTACTACTAGCGTATAGTTCAGCTAATCTTATTAGTACTGGTGCTGCAGCGCTATAGTTTGTTCTTTGTTTTAGCAACAGTAAGAGACCAAGTCAATTTTTCTTAATTAATCTTTCATTTTATTTCATTTGTTTTGCTCACCTCAGTCCATCAGTGAAGTGAACTTGTTGGGCTAGTGAGTGCAGCCGCATAAGTGCTGTGTTTTTTTTTTGATCAGCAAGCAGTGACGTTAACTGTTTTGCAAAGATTTTCTCATTTATTTTACATTTTATTTCAATTTTATTAAAAGTACCCTTAGTGTTTTGCTCACCTCAGTCCATCAGTGAAGTGAACTTGTTGGGCTAGTGAGTGCAGCAAGCAGTGAAGCTAACTGTTTTGCTGTGACATTTTATTTTATTTCTAATTCTTTTCAAGAAAAATTGACTGTGACGAGCTGTACTAAGCAAAGCTTCAAGCTACTAGCTGTAGTACTAAAATAATTCTAATCTTCTTTAATCTTAATCTATAATATATTATAAATAATAATATTCTAATTCATAATCTATAATATAAGTAATTCTAATTCTAAATTCTAATTCATAATCTATATTCTTCTATCTATAATACATAATATATATTAGTAAATTAGTTCTAATCTATTAATATTATATAACTTAATATTAATTAAGAAATCATATACTTAATCTGATTTAACCTCACTTTAGCTTAGTGGGTTTGAGAGCGTCTGCCTAGAGGTAGACTTATAGTAAGGAAATATAGCTTTAGGCTAGCATAGTAGTAGGCTAAGCTCTTAGGCCTGTGTAAATTCAAATTAAAAATAAAATACTGCTAGTTATTAAATAGTTAATCTTGAGTTAATAATTTAAATAACTTTAGCACTTTGGCAGATTGCACACAACAGCACAGTGCAGTAGTGCATAGTTTTACTTTTTAAGCAGTAGCACTGAAGAGAACTTCCTCTAATTTTTTTGTCTTTAATTTGTTTTTCCTTTTTTTTATTTTTATTTTTTTATAGTTTTTTAAACACTACACTACACTACACACACAACACAAAATTTGAAATGGATCCTCCTTTTGGGACTAAGGAGGGACAAGCTCCATCTACCACCACCACCACCAGCACCACCACCAGCGCCAGTTCTAAGATGCAGCCTTTGCGTCAGTCTAGTCGGCCAAGTAGGCCAAGCTCTCGCTTATCATTTGGGGAAGCATTGCTTGAAGGATCATCAAGTAAAGGAAAGGCACCAAAAGCAGGCAGTAGTAGTGCAAAAACGCAAATAAAACGAAGTCCCAGATCCTCTGTATAGAATGCTCTCTCGGGGTTATGTCAGCTCTCTCTCTCGACGCGTTTCGCCAGTGCTATACTGGCTTCCTCAGGAGAAAAGTTCAAAAGTTCAAAATCCGCATGTATCTGAGCATTCTATACAGAGGATCGTTTTATTTGCGTTTTTGCACACTACGATATAGTTGTGCCTGCAATAATTGTAAGTGTATCCAGACCTTCCTCTCTGTGGATTTGTTTTAGATACTGCACCATTTGTGGTCTTTTTCTATTTTTATAGAATTTTAGAAGATATTAAATTCTGCTACTACTGAACCCTGATGAGCCTGACTTATTCAGCAAGTTTGTGAGTGGATCTTACACCCTTTTTTTATTTTTCATTTTTATATACATATTACACTATTAGTGTTGTTTTTGTTTTCTCCTCATGTATATGCGCTCCTTGGTTGTCTTGTTGTATTGCTGAACATCTTGAGGAAGAGTGTTTTTTGGAAGCTGCTATCTTGGGGAGTATTTATTTAATTATTATTTACACTTTTTACACTTCACACGTGGAATTTGGATCTCTGTCTTTGTGGTCTATTGGGGAAAGATGCAGAAGTAAAACATAGTGCAGGCAGCATAGCTGGTGGCCGTGGAAAACCCCCAACAGCTTCTTCTTCTGAGCCAATAGCAGCAGCAGCAGCAGCTAGTGCTGGCAGCCAGAGACCAAGGCAGGTTGGAGCACTGCATGTCCAGCCCACCCTGGAACAATTTGTGGCATTCCAATCCAAAAGGTCAATGCCCAAATAGCAGGCCAATAAAGTAACGCGACTGATTGGTCAGTTCATTGCTGTTGGAGGGGCATCCTTCTCCATGATTGAAGGGGAGCCTTTCAAACAATTGATGGCGGCTGTGGCTCCACAATACACAGTTCCGTCACGTTCCACTTTCAGCAGGAACATTGTCCCCTCGCTGTATCGGTCCTGTGTTGCAGCAGTGAAAGAGGAGCTTTCCAAGGCTGCTGGTCAGTGTGTTCATTTCACTACAGATTTGTGGAGTGCACCTAGCGGCCAGCATGCCTTTCTTTCTTTGACAGCACACTGGTGGCAGCCCGGTGTGTCTAAGGAAGCTGCTGCAGCAGGCTACCGATCTTTCCTTCTCCATGCAGAAGTGATGGATGAAAAGCACACTTCCCAAAATATTCTTCATGCGATGAGGAAAATGTTTAGCCTTTGGGTGGGAGCAGAGGCGGGCACCAATGTTGAAGTTGGTTTTGTGGTAACTGACGGAGGTGCCAATATGGTGAAAGCGCTGCGAGATGGTCATATTGTTGGTGTGCGCTGTGCAGCCCACATCATCCATCTTGTAGTGAAGGCAGCAATGTCAGAAGGAACTAATGTGGCAGCAGTAGTTCTGTCCCGCTGCAGAAAGATCGCTGGGCACTTTCACCATAGTGTTAAGGCTAGCCAAATTTTGAGGGAAGAGCAACAGAGGTCAGGTCTTCCCGTACACTGCCTACGTCAGGATGTCAGTACACGGTGGAACTCCACGTTAGACATGCTGGAGAGGATTTTGGAGCAGCAGAGGGCAATCCATAATCTTGCCTCAGAGCACAATATTGGGATTACCTCTCATTTAATAGGGAGGATTGGACAGTGATCGCCCAGCTAGTGGCAGTCCTTAAACCATTCAGGGATGCCACAGAAAATATAAGATCAAACACTGCCAGTCTGGCCCAGGTAATCCCAGTGTTCTCCCATCTAGGCAGCAAGATGGATGTGGCACTCTACATCCTGACGTAGCAGCCATAGTCAGGAAGCTGAAGGATCTGCTAAAAGTACACCTTCGCAAACGAATGGAAGAGAGTCCCGAAATGATGCTAGCGTGCCTTTGCGATCCAAGAATTAAGGGAAAGCTAGCTTTGAAATGTAATGTTCTCAGTAGCTACCGGGAGCAATTGGTCAACAAGGTGCGTGACTGGCAGCGTAAAATGGGAATGCTGTCCGAGGAGGGAGAGGTGCAGGAGGAGGAAGAGATGATGTGGTCTGCTACTCCTAGCAGCAGCATCAGCAGCAGTGCCACAAGCAGCACAACACAGCTGAGTGGAGCAGCTGCGTTTGGGAAGAGGCACTTGGGAGTATAGACAAGTATGGACCATCTGACAGAGCTAGCAGCAGAAAGGAGAGTGGTGCTGCTGAAATGGTCAAACTTTACCTCTGTGAAGTTCCTTCTGCGCCTAATGTTGATCCTCTTAGCTACTGGGATGAAAAGAAGAGTGTGTGGCCTGCACTCTCATGGGTTGCGCAGCAGCTACTATCATGTCACCACTGTTCAAAGTGGCACCTCATCTGATGGAGCAGATTGCCTTTCTTAAATTCAATCTGCCCAAGTTGGGTTACCCAGCTCTTAGCTTGGAAAGTTAATTTTTTTTCTCTAATGTTTAAGGTAGTTTCTCCCCCTGGTTGCACGTGTTTGTGGTGTGGCAACGTCTGCTACCTCCGCCGGTGTAGCCAATTTACGCTAGGGCCTAGTGTCTGAGTTCTGGAAGTCTGCTCCCAAACGCCAAGGACTGACAGTCTTCGGATGCTTTGCCCTGGGGTGAAACAGGTGAGCGGGTCGTCAATTGCCCACTCATTCACCTTTTCCAATGCTGCTGCTGCTGCTGGTGGTGCCAGCGTCTCTTCTCTGCCAGTTCACTTCCTGGCTAGTGTCATGCCTCAAATGTCCCTAATGGTAAGGGCAGTTTCTCCCCCCTGGCTGCCTCTGTCTGCGGTGTGGCAACGCCTGCTACCTCCGCCGGAGTGGCCAGCTTACGCTAGGGCCTTGTGTCTGAGCTCTGGAAGTCTGCTGCCAAACGTCTAAGACTGACAGTGTTTGGGTGCTTTGCCCTGGGGTGAAACAGGTGAGTGGGTCGCCAATTGCCCACTCATTCGCCTTTTCCATTTCCTTTTCCTTTTCCATTTCATTATTTTCCTTCTGATACACAACCAACCAAACATAACACACACAAATAACACAGTGACATAACACATATAACACAGTGACATAACACATAACACACATAACACACGTACAATGCACAAATCACAAAGACCTTTCCTCTTGTTATTTGCCCTGGCCTTCACTTCTACACTCACTAATAGCATTACATTAACGCTATAACTCACACTTCACCCTATAACATTTTTCCATCCACATACCTGCCAACAGACCCAACTTTTTCAGGGACAGTCCTGCTTTTTTCCAGTCCTGTCCCATCTAATTTAGCTAAAATAGGTATGCGAATACACATAGGTAGTTATAGCTCGGTAGGTAACGCTACTATAAACATTAAATAAATATAATCAAGTACTAAATAATAAATCTAACTTTAAAATACATTTAAATAAACCCCTAATTTTTTTTTAAAAACCCATTAAAATTAAAATTAAATTATTATTTAGACATAATACATCTTTAACCAAACCAGTGCACTGCTACTAATCTTAAACATAACCGTACATTAAACCTAAGCTATTTTTTAGTTCTTGTCCAACATTTTTCCATCCGCATACCTGCCAACACACCCAAGATTTTGGTGGACAGTCCTGCTTTTTTCCAGTCCTGTCCAGTAAAAGTTGGGTTGTTGCAAAGTATGCCATTGTAAATAGGTAGCAAATGTTAGGCATGTATTACAAGTGGTCCAAAATCAATTCAAAAATGTAAAATAATCCCTATTCTTTTATTAAACATCTATGGATGTGTGGTTGTGTATGATAAACGGAGGCCAAGTTCCTTGGAGCATTTGTCTCTAGGTCATTTTGTGTACAGTACACCTCAGTACGTGTGTGCAACTCTATTGGTCGTTTCGGCAGGGGGCTGGCCTGCCATCAACGAATGAAGTGCGTTCTGCAATTCACTCGTTGATGCCAGACAGCCCCTGCCGAAACGACCAATAGAGTTGCACACACGTTCCTTCGCGGCAGCTGCTGCTGCTGCTCCGATGTGTTGTTAACCCCGTATTAACCAGTTAGGCAACCGGGAAGGAAACGAAGATTAAACGAGCACGAAGAATGTCCGCGAATATTCGCCCGAAGAGAAGACAGGAACGGGCGAATATTCGCGGAATACGAAGGTTTTTTCCCCCCCGAAGA
>VKOC01046820.1:0-21238 GCA_009364415.1 Spea multiplicata | reverse complement strand
TGGTGGCTTTTGTAGCAGAATATGTCCAAAATATAGGACCCTGTCCCTGCTTGGAGGTTTCTGTCCCGAGAGAGATTTCAAATGACTTGATCATTCGTGATCAAGCTTAAATAAACTCTCTTCCTTTATCTTGTTGATTCCTTAAGTATTTAAATGTTTCTATCATATCTCCATATATATATATAATCATATCAAATGATTCAGTCTTTTTTTCCCAACTGAGCTCCCATTCCCTCATTTTCATTGCAAAAAGTAATATTGTTTTCAAAAGAAACATTTTATTGAAAGGTGACTTGTTATAGGACGCTCAGTAATGACCATTGTCAGTTTTGAATGCTTAAAAGTAGCTTTTCTGCACTGCCCATTCCAAGCAATTGTGACATCATCGCCATTGTAACAGCATCAGCAATTGGTTACATTCAAGAGCCGGCATACCAAGAGAAACATGCTCCTTGGATCCCAAGCAATTGTGACATCATGCCCCCTGTGACACTGTAAACATAATGTCACACTGCAGCTACTGCTCTCATTTAAGAGCTGTTGCTCGAAGGAGAAACATATCCTGTGATGCCTCGTTTCATCCCTTTTTTTAGTTCAATAAAAAAAACTCAGAGCCTTAAACAACAAGTTTGGTTACATGCTGAATCTCCGTTCCAACCATGTCTATTAAATGAAAACACCCATTCTGTCTTTCCCCAGCATCTATGCTACATCTATGCTGAAAAGTGGTTGTAAGGACTTACCTGCCTCTCCGGTCCCGCGCTGTGGCCGGTCCCGCGACGCTTCCTCCTCGGATGGCTTCCCGGGCAGCTAGTACCACTGCTACCCGGTCGGCGTCTTCACCGCGTGGCCGACCACGCGGCAAACAAGTAACACAGCGCCACCGTGTGGCCAAAAAGTAATATTACACGTTACATACGTAACGTGTTCTTATAACCTCGGGTGACCTCCTTAATGCAGGACACACCTCCACCTGTCCCTATTTAAAACCGGACGTCCTCTTCTGGTTCACCCTTGGTTGGTGTATTCTGTGGTTTTCCTGTGTGAGTTGCTGTGACTATTTCTTCGTTTGACCCGGCTTGCTGACTTCGTTCCTGTCTCCTGATTTGGCTCCTGATTCCTGTTCTGGTATTGATTCGGCTTGTTGACCTCGTCTCTGGATTCTGATTTGGCTTATCCTGATTACCTGCCTGACCCGGTTGGTTCCCTGACTTTCTGGTTCCTGTTTGGCCTGGCTACTCCGCCATCTGGGGTCCTACCACACCATATCGTTACAGTACAGAATTAAAACTCCTGTGAGGCATTCTGTTAAATTGAAACCGTCAATCAGAAACAGAGGAAACACAGAAGGAAGTAGTATAAAGTTTGAAAATATAAAAGAGTCTATGTGAGAGAAAAGAACTATTAAGGCTGTTAAAATATATTAGGGATTATATATAAAGAAGTAAAACTCAGAGCAGAGCTTTTAATGCGTTTCATTTAAATAGACATAGTAATAGGCTTCATAGACAAATTACTGTCTTAGATGTAGAGGACCATATCGGTAAATGAACTCTTCAATTGTCTGTTGCACAGATTGTCTTTCATTTTGTAGTTATACACATTACTGGAAACTTTTCTCAGTGGGCTAATCAGAGCTTCATGGAGGAATGGCTTCATGAGAAGGCTTTAGCTTCAAGTTGAGGTGGGGTACACATGCATGATGCGGCACTGATGTGGACCGAGAGTGGGAAGGAAAAGTGTACAGTGTATATCCAAATGCTGCTTACCTGCTTGAAGAAAAAGGTAAGTGACCCAGAGACCTGAGACAGCAGAGCTTCACTCGTAGACTCTGAGTCTAACTCGGAGAGTTCTCAGACATGGTTACATTGTTCTGAAAGATGTCAGTTTTGTTTTAAGCCAGTGACATGATAAAGAAAATATATTTTTAGTAGACTTGTGCATTCAGGTTCATACAATTTCGTCAATATGTATGAATCTCCGAAAATGAGGAGAGATCACAAACAAAACAAACAAAAATGAAGCACAGAACTCTAAATTTTTGTTTGAATTTTGTTGGTTCTTTTACTCTTAATCATGCTCTATCTCTCTCACACTCTCATTCACATTCTCTCACACTCTCATTCAGTCTCCCTCACACTCTCCCTGAATGTTTCTCTAACTTCTTCACTGACTGCATCTGTGTCCCTGTCTGCTTGCCACGCAGCCCTGCTTCTTCTCTTGAACCTTCTTGTTCTTCTCTCTTGGTTCCTTGCAACTTGTGCCTTCTTTCTTCGCCTGATTCTCCATGGCAGGGCCGGCGCCACCTATAGGCTAAGTAGACGCCCGCAGTCACTTCATGGGAGGCAGGCAGCAGCACAGGCAGTGCAGGCTGCAGCCGTGAGCCTATGGTGGCAAAAATCTTTGCACCAGCCCTGCTCCATGGACTTGGCCTCCCTGTGAACTTCTGCAAAAAGGAGGCGTCTCCAGGCACACCATCTCCCCTTTTGTAAAGAGAGGCTAGAATAACACAGATAGAATTTAGGAGAAAGAGAGTTGTAGAAACGCTTCTCTTTCTCAGCTAATCCGTTTCCATTATTCTGGTCTCCTGGTGAACTTGGCATAGTTCCGGGCACACCCACTTTCCCTTAGTAGAATGGTGGAGTAAAATGTAAGAATCATAGTCATGAGATGCATGGACCCTATGCAGTTAAAATTTCATAAAACAGCCTTGAGGGGTATTAAACATATGTCCCACCTTGTGCTTCTTCCCTGTCCATTGTGATGGTGGAGCATTAAAGTAAAGTTAATCCTTTGGAAGGGCACGGAGCTCATCAATACCTCTCTATCTCCCTCCATGACATGTGCATTAAGTGCTGTAAAAAATTAAATTAAATAAAAGATGCGTCACCCACCAGCCATACCTTAAAATACAATTAGAGTTATATGGCAGTGGATTCTAAAATACTCACCTACCAAGGAGCCCCAAGTGGTTGGAGTATACATTGCATCATTCTTTCACTTAAATGGAAGCCCATGTTATATTAAAATCTATGTGAAAGGGGAAAAAAAACATCTGCAAAAAAAACTGCAATTTGGGATAACCTAAAATTTGATTAGGTTATCCCACAGCTGTTGTGTGTTTTTTTTTTGTTTATTTTTTATAATCTATGTACTTCCTATATTCCCTAATTTTTTATTCACTACTGAAATGACTGTAGGTAGACCCTGGTCATTCTGATCTGTGATTTTATTTCATGCATATTTGCACTATTTGAACTTTATCATGACGATTCATTTTATTTTGATCAACTCTTAATATATTGCATGCTTGCTGGCACTGGGACTTTGTTCTTGTTTTGCGTATGTAAACACAATTTTACCTATTCCTCCAAATGGTTTTGGAGCACATGAATAACAATCTGTGGTAGTTGCTCTTTGTTCTGTAAACACATTAAGGAACTTAAAAATATGTATTCCGGTAGCCAGTTTTCCCAGACCACATTAACATATTCATGCGTCATGATCGAATCACCTCATAGGTACATTTGATTAATACCGATGTTTATAAAGGCTGGGATCCGACAGTTTGCAATCAAAGAAAGTATGCATTATATTTTCTGAAGCCAGTTCTTTCCATAGTCATTTTTCAGAAGACCTAAGGTAGTTGAAGTTTGCATTTTTCAAGCTATTCCGTCATTTTAGAAGAAACATTCTGTGAGAAGAATGAATGATACGTTTTCCATATTTAATCCAGACTGATGATATATTACTCTAGACAAAATACATTTTGGTTATCTGACATTTATTTAGACTTCAGCTTTCCGGTTGTACAAAATTCACACCAACCACAAAACCTATAACAGCTCTTGTTACATTACCCACAATGACATTTTGTTCTAATTTGCGAAATGCCAATCTGTTATCAATTACGGCAGCTCTTGTGTTCTTTTGGGAATATCATCTGTACAATGAAATCTCCAAACGGCATATCTTTAAAGCAGCTTGAAGCAATTCGCTGCTGACCTGGGAAATGAATTCATTTAGCTCAGCATATGTCTTTTTTTACACTCTTTCCATTTCCATATTTTTCCTTTACTTCATTTTTCAAGATCTTGTACTTTTTAGAGGACATTATATGCACTGAAGATGAAGTGATATCATAAGTAGGTAAACACAGTACTACAGGTATGCCATGACATCAAAAGCCTCCTGAGGAATAATTTTAAAAAGATATTATAATCCACTCATGTGTTTTTGTTTAACGTTATATTATTTTAAGTTGGGCTGAGTTTTTCTTATTTTTTTAAAACTTTTTTTTCGTGTTTTTATAACCAGTATTGTTATTGCTCATTGTTCTGTATCTTTTTTAGCAGCAAATAACCGGAAGCGGAGCCAGAGGTGGTTCTGCAATAAAGGGGACCTAGGCATTTCTCTGTCATACTCTGGGAGCCAAATGGTTATAATCCCCAGTGATCTCTGGCCATGGTATTAGTAAGATTACTGGCCATCCCACAGTGTCTTTTTGGTTAATTATATTATTTGTTTTATAACAATTTACCTGAAGTGCAGATTTCCCGCGCACTCCCACAATGCTGCCTTTGCGTTGCTCCCTCACAGCGTCTCTTCTCTTGTTCCTCCCAGGAACGGAACATGACGTAAACTCTGCTGGGTTCCTGGGCAGAACAAGAGACGGGACACACTGAGGGAGCAATGTGAAGGCAGCCTTGCGGAAGTGCGCGGGATTACCGGGACCCGCAGGTACATTGCCTGACCACCTGCTCCCGCCCGCGACTCCAGAAAAAACTGAAGCTTTGTGTTGCATCCCAATGCAGTCCTCCACTACAGAGCATATAAATCTCTAAGATAACTTACAGTTACGTATTACACCACCTTGCTCTTTAGTTGGCCCCAGCCCATTACATGATATCATTTGCAACGGTGATATTAAGAAGATGTGTTTTCGTATACTGTATATCTTAATAAGAGTAATGTGTTATTTTAATATATGTTAAAATGCAGCATTTGTCCCTATTCTTAGCAAAACACATCGGAGCCAGAACCCGACATGTGCGTTGTGCCCAAAAACAGTACCATGAAATCTAGTATTCATTTCTTTCCAGAGCTGGTTTTAATTCCCAATACCGCCCTAATGGAGGTAAATTAGACTTAGTGGGTCTCTGTGGTGGCACCTTTTTTAGAATATAACAACTAAAGGTAATGAGAGTTTCTTATAGTAGATAAACAGGGCTGGCGCTAGCTATAGTCAAGGTGGTTGATGCCAAAGGACGCCCCTTCAGGCGACCAATAGACTACACTTGCACGGCCCTTTAACTCCTGACAGCGCAACTTGGCCTGGGGAGATCATGTTCTCCCCGTTCCAAGGTTCATACGAACGACCAATAGAGTCTCCCCCGGCCATGTTGCGGCACCAGGATTTTAAAAGTCTGTACAAGTGACTCTATTGGTCGCCAGCAGGGGGCTCGCCTGCCATAACCAATGAAGTACAGTTGCCCTTCATTGGTTGATAGCAGAGTTGGCCCCTGCAGGCGGCCAATAGAGTTGCTCGTACGGACATTTAAAATCCTGTCGCCAAAGCTGTTGCGTAGTGCATACCGCGTTAACCTTGTATTAACCCCTTCTAAAAAAAAAAACAAGAAAAAAAACCAAACACGAAGAATGTACACAAATATTCGCCCAAACCAAACACAGGATCGGGCGAATATTCGTGGAATACAAAGATTTTTCCCCCCACGAAGACTAACACGAATAGTTGGCTGGCGCCCAAGTCTCGTATCTGGGTATGTTTGTGTGGATGTCTGGTTGTGTATGTTAGCATGTGTGCAAGTGTGTTAGGGTCGAGTGTCTGTAAATATATATATTTATTAATATA
Source organism: Spea multiplicata (assembly GCA_009364415.1). Classification (NCBI taxonomy): domain Eukaryota; kingdom Metazoa; phylum Chordata; class Amphibia; order Anura; family Pelobatidae; genus Spea; species Spea multiplicata. Next base: position 15,366 of record VKOC01046820.1, on the reverse strand, counting down.
TGAGTTGCGTGAAAGTTAAAACGAGTGTCTGAGGTCTTAAATTTGAGAAGTCACATGCCTTTGCAACTGGCAGAATCCTGCACAGACATAACAAATATTAAAATAAAAAGACAGAAATAGATAATTTAACATGTACTCAGTTTAGTACACAAAAAGCCTGTCTTACTCAATAAACAATGAGGCAAACATGTGCAGGCACATCTATTTACTGTGATAACTTTCCAGAGGTGAATACCACTAACTTATAACCTGACAAACGCTGGCTGAAAACAAACACATCGGATATTATGCCATATATTTATGCAGCTGTATATGCAAATCCAGTTTTACTACCAGATGGAAAGAAGCAACAATAAAAAATGCTTAGGAATGGTCTGTGGGGTTTGGGGTAGAATCATACATTTTCCACAGTTGTGAAGAATTTGTATCTAAGGACATTATGTCCCAATAAGGATTAATTTTAGAAATTCTTAAGTGGCCACTCTGGTTGTTTTCAGTTAAAATCTCATAGTGGCATTTCAAAATCTGCCCGAAAATGAACCGCACAGCTGCTTTTGCTTTTATAGAATCCATCTTTCAGAGAGGAAGCGCTCTGCTGGATGTTTTTTAAGTCTATTTAGCTGGCCATGGGCAGGAGATTCATCCTAGGCTTACATAGAACGCCAGAAATACAAGTTCAATCAGTGCTCCAAGATTGTGGTTTGCAATATTTTGTTTGGTCCGACGAAAGGAATCTTATCTTGAAGCACATTAAAGGCTGAAAATAACCCTAATCTCTATTCACAATGTTCTATTCACATCCCCAGTATGTATTTAGTTTTAAAAAATGCATTGGACAGGGTTAAACTTGAAATTGACTTATTAAGTCGAAGTTATTTTAGATCATTCCCCGGTTTTGAAAAAGTGCTTTATATGCATTTGGAAATTAGTGCCAAGGCCGCCCCATCATTGCCAGTCTGGCGCTGTTTGAGATGCTGTTTGCAGGATGAGTGTGACTATAGGTGACCACCTGCAATTCTGTGTATCTCATTTTTTATTGTAAAAATGTCACCAATAAATGAAAAAATAGCTTCCTCTTCATTCAGACACAGCCAAGCCACCCTAAAGCTTTAGTGGCTCTTTATTCCTTTTGGTGCCAACCACATATACGTGAACATATTGTTCACTGGGTTACACTGCTTTCTACATAGACTGTTCACGCATAGCGACCATACTTTTAAATAAATGGGGTCTACTGCCATTTTACGGCTTATGCATAAAAGCTTTTTGATCACCGGGTGGCAAACCTAACAGTGAATGTTTCCAAAGAAGGAAAGCATGTGATTAAAAGGCTTTTACATGTGCAAGAATGATTGAAGCCGTGTGATATCCTTAACCGGAAATGGATAACAATGTGCCAAAGAAAAAATACAAGGGCACTTTATAAATCAATAAGTAATAATGTGCTATTTACTGTAAGTGCGCTCTCTGAGTAAATTAGAGGAATATGTCCCAGTATTGTATTAATAGACAATCTTTATTATTATTATTATTATTATACAGTTGTCACAACCATCTGGTGTTTAACTAGCTTTCTTGGTAAATATGCATACGTGATTACTTTCCCAAACACGAGGAAAACCCAGAAGTGATATCACTGAATTCCTTGATGGAGTTTATGTTTGTGGTTCATTTCTCATTCCTTAAAAACAAATTGAAAACATGCATTACCCGGGTTAACATGTCAGGCCGTAGTCATGTGCAATCCCAACTAGATGTTTGGGATTATAGTTCTGCTGTTGTCAAAACAAGATCCCATGCGTTTTTCAATTGGAAACCATTGTGTAAACTATAAAGTAGTATGGCCTTATAGCCATGCTATTATTTGTATAAATCACAAGAATAATAATATTTTGCTTTTAACTCAGACACTTTATCCTAACAGTATCACGTATTATAGTCATCACTTCATAAACATTTATGCAGCCACATCGTTATTGAAAAATTTGGCATACAGATTATTACATTTTTGAAGATTTGCGTACACATCTATTATTAATGTATTACTCATTTGTGTAAACTGATAGACAGATCCCATATCAATTTATTGTTTTCAGGAAATACGTTCTTATAACTAACCCGGGGAAATGAAGCAGTAGTTCCTGTTTGGAGCATTGTTGTGGATTGTGGCTATACTGAATGAACACAAACAAAAGAATTTAGAAGGAAAGAACACAAAAAATGTTGTGTGGGCATGAATCATTTTGTGATCTTTCAGAAGACCATGAAATAAAAAATATCTTTATCCACTACAATAAGATGCTTACTATAGTTTACTGACACTGTAATGAAAGCACAATCCCATCCATAACTTCTGTAATGTCAGCACAGATGAGGACACATGATGAGGAAAGCATGATATAGATGGGCATACATTTACTAAGCTCTATATTGAGAAAAGTAGAATTTTGCCCCAAAATTGAAGTCAGTAAACAAAAGTTGGTAAAGAGCAAGGAATATGATGCAATAGGAGGAATGGTGAATTAAAAGTGCAATAAAAAAAAGTCTAGACGAGAAGGGGTGGGAGAAGACATAAATATATATAGTGTATATACAGTATCAGTGAATGGTAATAACCAAAACCTCTTTATCCTTCATTAAATGAAAAGCCTAATGTGGTCTACAAATTGTGCACTTATAACTAATATTATTAATAACATACACTACAATACTGCATTATAAAACCTCTATAAAACATCCCAAACTGTGCCTTTTATTACTTTTAATCTAGTGTTCATGTGGGTCACAGATGCCCAGTGTCTGCTTATATCCTTACACTATGTGCAATTTCATTGAAAAAGATCCAATAAGTAATATTTGAAAATCTGGTATATAGTGAGTGACTGCACAGCACAGATATTGTAGAATAGTGCAATTAAGATACAATCAGGGGAATAAGTAGTTGATATATCATCTTGGAGACTCGGATTCAAGTGTCTTCCAGGGTTATTTAACTGATTTATTTAACTTAACTTTGCCAGGTGTTACATTTCCTTCGTGTGCTTTAGTGGAGCACTAATTTTAAAAAATGTAACTGTTTGGGATTATGGGGAGATCACTTAGTTATCACATCCATTGACTAGATGAGCTGAATGGTTTTTGTCTGCCATCACTTTCTATGTTTCTATGAATGAACTGCACTTACATTTTAATCCTCCATTTGCCAATCAATTAAACTAAACAAATACATCTTACAATAAAATAATAAATAAGCAAATAAATTAATAAGATGAACTAGTATTTTTAGCAATATCATTATTTTGCCCCTTTTTCTGATTCTTCGTTGTCTCCAGAAGAAATAAATTAATAATTAATTGTTTCTCAGGAATGCAACCACAGTGGCATTTTAAAAATATTCTTTGCAAAGGGCTGCTTTCCGGCAGGCAAGTATTGATAGACAGTTTAAACTTTAAATGATCCAAAAATGGACTAAAAATTATAATTTCTACTACTGCTGCTTTAAATGTGTTGGGCTGATTTACGCAACACTCGGAGAGCATCCTTTGTAAATTTTAAATGGTATGTTTTTACATTTGTTCCAGTCTCCAAAAGTTCCAGTTGGCCTTTCCAGTTCCAAAGGCCAACTGTTTCCCTGAACTGCTAGACAACATGGAAATATGGGAGATTTACTGACAGGGTGTTTGTAGGTTCAGAGGTCATATAACCTTTTAATATCTGTTGTGACCCGGAAATGGCACAAGATGAAATTGGAATTCCAGAGTGTGGAGATTTTTGTACCTGAATTCCTTAGCAATGGGATTGAATGACCCAGTTTAATTGTGTTCTTAAAATGGTCTTTTAACCTATATTACTAATTTACCAATATTATGTTCAACTAAATCTCTTACATCCTAATGTCTCAGCCACAGGTAGAATATTAGGCACACATATATTTCTAGGGACCTTTGCATGTATTAGTAGGACATAGAAAAAATAAAACCACCGTTGACTTTTTGAGATATCATTAGACTGATTATCTAGTTATAATAAATTATTTGAGGAGATCTCTTTAAGATTAGCAAAGGATTTAGAATAACCTATTTCGATCCAGATGGGTTTATTAAGATTTATGTGGACAGTAGAAGCTCAGGTGGAGGGACTACAATGTTTCAGTTTGTGAAGCCATTAAGACCAATATAATTTATTTTGTGCCACATCATATTTTTTGTGTTCTGATGAATATAAGTATGATCTAGGAATATCATAAACATTCTGCCAGATATCATGTATTGTCACCTAATGCATATGATATCTTGTTTTGTGCTACTCAACCCTGTTTAAATGCAGAACCATAACCTGGCTCTTGGCACATGGAGTAGGTTAAGGAGTCCTGTCCCTCTCTGACGTCTCATCCGTATCCAGAAAGATGAAGAAGGAGGTGCAGAAGCTTTGTCACTGGGCTATTCCAACATAATAGCCAACATGTAACCTTGCAATGAATGGGGCACCTGCACTATTTGTCCCTTGGAGGTTAAGGCATTGTTTAAATATGTACATATTTATAAATTACAAATTAGCTGCTTTGTAAAAGAGGGGTTGCCTCTTAGATTATGTTATGTATTTCCTTTCATTTTCCTCTTGTTTTACATACAGTATAATACAGTATGTAGTCCATATTTCTGTTTATATTAGTGATATAATATTACTTATTGGTATTTGTATTAATATACCACATGCAACCACAAATAAATAAATAATATTATTAATAAAATAATTTATCATGGTTCCTAGGGGTTTGGGTACTGGGTTGTTACTGAGATACATAATCAAATGGCTTATTGTTAAGGTGATGAGCTAAAGAAACTATATTCTTGTGCCTAGAAGAGCTATGAATAGTTATTTATGAAGAATAATGTGGTGACTTACACATTTAGATTAATTGTGTTTTTGTTTTATTAGTCATGAAAAGCACACACATTCTGAGCTCCTAAAAGAGAGAAGCAATGTAATTGTTCCATGTGTTCCAAATCTACAAATTATGCATTCTTTATCTTAATCATGCTTGCAGTTACAATGACATCATTACGTATGAAGTGAAAGATTTGCCAGCCTTTGTTTCAGTAATATCTCTCTCTTTTTTCTATAGTTGCTATCGGATTTCCTTAAGTAGATAATAATAGGCACTGAGGGACAAATCCTGAGGTCCTATGACAAATGCTACATTTTCCATTGTATTTTACAAACATATAAAATGGTGTTTTTATACCAGTTACCGTAATTTCCTCTTGTAAGACATCGCATTACGTGATTATTCCTCCTCATTAAATTATCCCCTCTACTTTGTTACATAATTCATAGGAATGCAAAATGTACATACAAATACATTTGTATAGTTTATAATCTGTTTTTCTTTGGGTACATTTGGTTTTATATTTGCCTACATAGCCAGTGATATATTAAAAATTATATATATTTCACTTTAATTTTGCTCTGTTATGCTCCTCTGCCCTGTTCACCAATAACTATTTCAGCTCCTAATTCCCTGTACTTATGCTTTCTTAATGACCTAACATTGTAATATTTTTTTTCTCTTCATCAGAACATTTGTGATTAATTATGCACCGGATAAGGTGGTAACAAGAACGAAGGATTAAATTGCGCTAATTCACTTCGTAGGTTTAAAATTGCAAAAAAAATTACATCATACTGAATATAAATGTTAAAGTCCAGGGGGTTATTAGATGTTTCCTAAATAATCACTATAATTAAAAAATAAAATACTAATAATATATGAAATATATTTTTTCCAAACAATCTTGTGCTCAGTCCTTACAATAATAGAAGATTTTTGGGTTTAATATATTCTTTTGCAAATGTGTCCATCAATACTTTAGTATCACTGACCACGAACCTTTTTTTAGATGGTGATGCCACCTGCTTTGCCTAATATTCCGGCTATAACTGATTCACGACCAGTTAAAGTAAGTAAATCATTTGCTGTATTTAAATAAATCTTGAAATGTAAACATATTTATAAAGAAGTATATATTTGGAGATATTGGTCTCTAAGTTGTGCCAAAGTGTAATCATAAGAGAAAAGAAAGAAAACTATCAGGATGTAACATATGGTTAAATATTCCTGCATCCCATATGTTGATTCAGGCTTCAAGAGAAAATTATATTCAGCTGTACCCAACAAATGGCAATCCCATCATCATGTTTTTTTGCATTAGAGTGTCTCCGTGATACTCAAGTGCGTGTTTGATGTTTCTGTACGTGGTAATTCAGAATTCATGAGCCTACACCATATAAAAAAGTAATAATTGTAATCTTCATGTATGAACATAAACACACACACATATAGAACTTATGGGATTTCGACTCAGCTACCTAGTTAGAGAGAGACATCTGTTAACACCTCCAAACAATAATACACACAATATACATGCATTTTATTTTAAGGTTTTGGGTATTTTTTGTGTTAGGCAAATGTGGTCTACTTTTGGTCTGAAGGGTATAGCATCAAAAAGATAATCAGCATTGGTTTTATAATGCTTTCCAAAGTAATTGTTTATAATTCTCACACTGCAGGCACAGCATGGCTTAATTACCGATATTGTCATTTAGTAAAATACCCATGAACTCTATTAGCAGAATATTTACGACTATATTATATTACATATATGGAAGTAAGCCCCGGATGCCCCAAAATAAAAGTGACATGATCTGGCCTTGATTAGGTTAGAGGCAAGCTCTGGCATATTGGGAGTTAACAGGTTAAGCTAGGGTTAAATGGTGGGGATGACAGAACTTTTCGTAGGCTGTATTGTATAAGGAGTGGATTTCAGCGAGGGCTTCCTTTTCTTTTCAAGTAGAGGACTTTCCCGCCCTCCCCTTTCAGGTTGCAAGCATTGGGGCCTTGCAGGTGGCGGGTAACTGAGGATCCGGTGGTGATTCGGAACAACATTTCCAAAGAAAACACCTCACCTTTCACCTACAGCAGCACCATCTCAAGGTTTAGGAAGAGCTCCACACTCTACCGCCAACAACAGCATTTCACCAATGGATACATACACCCAGCAGCATGCTAAGGGACTAAATAGCAAATTCAAAAATTGGACTGTTTTGATTAAAGTAGTAGGGCAAATATGCAACCACATGGTTTGGGGCACTGAATCCCAAAATTAGAAAAATATTTAAATAATTAAGTTCCCTCAGAGCACATGGTTTTGGGCACAGAATCCCCCCCCCAAATTAGAAAAATATTTAAATAATTAAGTTCCATCAGAGTAAGGAAGGAGATTGAGCCACAACAGCAGAAGCAGACTAAATCCATCACCATGTTTGGAAAAACGAACAAGAATCCCCCAGAGCAAGGAAGGACAGGCAGACAAATTCAGCGACAAAAATGATCCACCTTACCTTAGGAAAAAGGAGAATAGTTACCCCAGGATAAGGAAGAGCTTTGAGGCACAGGGGCAGGGCAGGGTAAATGACAGACAGACACTTAGACTATAAGACTGAACCCCCCATTTTAGAAAAAATAAGAATTGATTTTCCATAGTAAGGAAGCAGAGGCAGGACAGGGCAATGCACAAGAGTATAGAGGTTTGTGCAAGATTGACCCCCTCATATTAGAAAACAAGGAACAAAATTTGATCCCCCAGAGTAAGGAAGAACATTGAGGTGGAAGACAGGGCAAAAGGCAGGCTAGGCACTGTCATGCACACACATATCCAGCTACTTGGTGCAAAACCAAAATTCCCCAATATTGAAAAAATTAAAATAATTGACCAATGACCACCCTAGAGTAAGAAAGGAGATTGAATTGCAGCAGCAGTAGTAGGGCACTGGGTCTGGCAGGCAAGTTCTGGCAGATAATAGGCACATTCAGCCTCTTGTGCAGGACTGAATTTTCCCTACATTATGAGATATTTAAAAAAGATAATCCCCCAGAGTAAGAAAGGGGGGAGTGGAGAAGTAGGAGCCATGGGACATCCTGACAGGGCCCTTGATGCAGGACTGAATTTTCCCAGTATGAGAAATTAAAATAACTGATAGAAGGAGATATAGGAGCATTAATAGAACCCCCCTCACTTTGAATATTGAGTGCTAGGTGACCTAATTTGGGTAGATTGACTTTCAAGATTCACCAACTGTGTTATGTGGGGTTGAGTATGTTGCCTGTCACAAACAGAACTCTCTTACTTTAGACACTGGTGGGTGGACAAGAAATGAACTGCTGTGCTACTAAGGAGAGGTATGGCCAGAAATCAGCTGTCTGTTCCCAATAACATATGAGGGTTAGTACTAGAAGGTAGTGGCTGCTCTACATGGGTTCAACGGATTGGGAATTGGACCTCATTTTGTTCCAGGAATTCCTTCATTTTTATAACACTGTTGACCTTCTGCCCCTCCTCTCACGACCACCAGTTGTGCACGTTCACCGGCAGGGCGGAGATGCCCGTAAACAGCCTCTGCTGCCGGCACGTCTGCTCGATGTGCTTTAACAATATCCCTTGCTGGGACTTCCGACAGGGAATATTGTGCATTTTTTTGTCCTTCTCTCTTTCTCTATCTCTCTTTCTCTCTTTTCCTCTCTTCATCCCTCCCCTCACCTATAATCTCCCTACTTACACCATTTGTATTCTTACAAAACTCAAGGAAATAATGGATATCATGTTACTTTTAATAGATCCTCCAACTAATACGGGTAATAGGAGAATGATGGTTGTAATGGCTTACTACCTTGTATTAAATAAAACAGTATCTGAATGATGTCATAAGTAAATCTCTAATTGAAAAAACTGTTTCCTATGTACTCATGAATCATAACTTCTTCAGACAGCTCGTCAGTGCCCCCAAACAGCTTGTCTGTGGCTTCTTTGCCACCAAACAGCTAGTCATTGTTCCCAAATAGTCTGCTTTTGCCATCTTTGCCCCAGGAGTGCTGTTTCATGTGCATTCAGATTCATATGAATTGCACATTTAATGTAATTTGCAGATTTCGGCAATTCGTATGACACTCAGAAAACAAGGCCAGGTCCCCCACGAAACAGACGAAAACAAAATAAAGAGTTCAGACTCTTTCACTCTCTTACACTCCTATCCACATTCTCTAACACTCTTAGCCACATACTCTCTCTGATAAAGGTCACATAAATGGATGCAGAAATTGTTGTCTTGGTCACTCAGGAGGAAAGATTTGGCAAGACCGCTGGCACTCAAAGGATTAAGGGCCCTCTTGCCTTTCACGTGCAATAAAGTACTTTAAAGAAGCACTAGTAAAGAAAAGAAATAGCAAAACTCAAAAGAGAAAAATAAATAGTGGAATTTTCAAAAATATCGGAAGACATAGCACTTCTTGCAAAGAAGGGGGGAATCAATGCCAAATCTGGATAATATGAAGAATTCAAGTAAATTGCAATAATAATAACAATCTGATGCCAACACTATAATTTTTCAATAAACCAAAGCCTTGAGGAAATGATAAATTTAGTCTACTTTTTTTAAAAATAAAATATTAGAACTAGTTAAATTATTGAATTATTATTATGACATCATCATCTTGTTTCAAATACAGCTGGTATTTAATATTATTAAACATAACTTGCAAAGCTACAAATGCCAGGAACTTCCATATTAAATATAACTGTAATGCCTGGAGCTTCCATATTAGTGTATCTTTTACTATCACTCTGTGGTTTCAGTTTTGCAGCCTGTAAAAATGCAGGCCTGCTTGTTGAAATAAATATTGATGATTCATTCTCTTAGGTAGACTATTCTATTCTAGGAAATCCCATAATCCATAACAAACCAAAATGGTCCGGACAAGCAGTCGAGTTCTAGGCGTATTACGTGTAACGTGTGTGAATACCTTACAACCAATACAGATCAAAATGTAAAATGGTAACGATAGTTATTCAGTAATTCAGTAAATCTCCCAAGCTGTCCACTAATGGCTTGGAAGGCCTTTGAGTTCAAAATGTGACTTGGAGTAGTATTTCAGCTGACAGTTTTTAACTCTTCGTTCTGATGACCAAAGAGATTGCAAGATAAAACCATGCTTTATAAACACTAGCTTTGTCACAATGATTGTAAAGCTGAATGGGAGACAAAAATGCGATCAAATGTGTCCAAATTCTCCCAATACATATTTAACTCTTTGATCACTTTTTTGCAGTGCATTTTTTAAATGAATTGAATAACAGTTATTTCAGAATATTTTAGGAAGGTTTAAGTGTTCATTTAGTGGAAGAATAGCAGGTTATATAGAAGGTTAGGTAGGGAGGAGACACACACTGCCCCTAGCTTTCCTTCAGCCAGTGCTGGTGCTGCTAGGAAGAGGGAATATCAGGTGCAGAGAGATGAGGTGTGTGTAAAGGCCAGATGCATATGGGGGATTCTGCAGACGGTGCAACTTGGCCTGCTCCAACAGTTAAAAGTCTGTACAAACGACCAATAAAGTCCACCAGGTTGTGGGGTCAGGATTTTAAAAGCCTGTACGAGTGGCTGTATTGGTCGCCAGCAGGGGGCTCGTCTGCCACAGGTGTACTTCGTTGGTTGATGGCAGACGAGGCCCCTGCAGGTGACCAAAAGAGTTGCTTGTACGGACATTTAAAATCCTGGCGCCAAAGCTGCAGCGTAGTCCCGGCGTATTAACAGCAAAAAAAGTAATACGAAAAATGTACACGAATATTCGCCCGAACCGTACACAAATATTCGCGGAATACGAAGATTTTTCCCCCCCGCAAAGACGTACACGAAGAGTTGGCCAGGCGTCCAAGTCTAGTAATAAGCCCTTCACTTATGACAAGGCGCACACTGATAATTAAAGACAAAAAAAGAACAGGCGTTGCATCATGAGCCTGAGCTACTTGACATATTAGATAAAGCCAATTGTACACTCATGTCAAACTTGATTTCACAAGATGGTAAACACAACTGAATTTTCAGCTGCTGTACAGAAAAATTAGGGAATGTTCCGAAACTATGGAATGCAAAAAAGTTAGTGCTCAATTTAATGTGTTTGCATACATTAACTAATGGTTTAAAAATTTAAATTAAAAATATTCTCAATAACTATATTTTTCTTTCAGGGCAGTGCATGCTGTCTTCCAAAGTTCATCAATACAATTCAGTTAATTCCAATGTTAAAATAACCTATTATTGTTTTACATAATTACATAGATTAAAGTGAAAGCTTTCCAAGGTAAAATAATAAAAATTAGACTTTCATCTATTACTGTCTCAAGGTAAAACAATCCTATGTTGACTCCAAAGGTAATACAATTTCCCCAGGATCTACATAACCTATAATAAAGTTAAATGGTTACAGTCAACGTTTGTTGAAAGAATAAACTGAATCTACCTCACTTGGAAGTGTGTACAAATTTCCTTTGCCATAGAGGAAACACCAAGATGTAGGTTAAATTCTGTAATTGAATAGGCCCCCAGAACTTCCCCTTTTCCCTGAACATTCCCTTAAATATATTTGCATATGGTCATTGAGATTAGGTTTACAGGGCTACACATGGCAGATCAAAGTAAGAAGTTAGAGTTATGCCCATACCGGGGAACTTGCCAGGGTAAGTCACACAGATTTCACTTTTGGGGGATGGATTCACATGGGAGAGGGCAGCTGCATGTGGAGGTAGGGCTACCTGTACTAGAGGTAGTGGTAGCCATACATGGAGGTGGGGCTAGCTTTAAATTAGGGGTGACAGGAGGGGAGACTGAATGCTGGTGGGGTATGGTCTGCTGTCTTGTCTGGAGAAAGAAAGTGAACTGGAGAGTCTGGGAAGCAATGCTTCACCTGGTGACTCTCAGCTAAACCTGGAGAATTCTCAGGTATGATTACATCTAATTACCCTAAAAATGAAGGATTTAAGAAAGGAATATTTATTTTAAATTATGGAAGATCACTACACATCAAAATATTTTCCCGGTTGTAAAGTACCTTTTCCATCAGATATAGCACTAAGCGCACTTCATCATTATCAATATTTTTCAATATGGGAACTCATACAGACACAGAAAAGTACACAAAAATAGAGCCAGAGTCTAAGATAGGTAAACAGTCACTGGTACCGAAGGACAGAACATGAAGTCAAAAAAGGCCAGGAAACAATGTTATAGCACAGGAATTCTGCAATAACAAGGTGTATAGAGAGGCATCTGTGGACTGAGTCTACACAGGCAGGTACATAGCCTGACAGCCACAAGGTTTTAAAGACAATTCCTGGCAGATTGGATATAAATAATCATGTAAAGTCTCACAAATGCAACTCCTATGTATGTATTTGTATGTATATGCTTGTAGTTCCATTTACTTTGCTGTTCCTTTTCCATTGTTCTGCTGAAGGGTCCAAAAAGTGTCTTGAACTATATTTCTAAAGTAACATACATTTTAAATGCATTTGAAAATATGCCTTACATGACTTATTATAATACTATGCAAATATCCTCAGTTTTTGCTTAAAATCAGCTCATTCTATACCTGGAGTGAGCCTAGGGTTAGCAGGACCTGCAACATATCTTCTGTACACTCCCCACTAAAACACAGGCGCATTCAAAGATGAAATCTTGCTCAAATGCCCACCCACTCCATACCCTCACACACATATTCACTTGATCAAACACTATTCATAGAATTTTTCTGTTTAGTTTTTGGTCTAAACCTTGTTTCCAGCCTTTTTGGTTTTGACAACATTTTGAAGGTTTTTTTTTTCATTTGACAGAAGTCTGTTGTCACTCAATTTGTATGAATTCAAACGCACAAGTGTAATATACACACTATATCCCACCTCATTTTTGCACTTTTATCCCTAGACTAAATCCTAGCACTCTAACAACATGATCTGACACATATATGCTAACACCATACATTAACGCCCACACACACAATGTAACATCATATGCTCTAATATACACAAACACTCTAACAACATATGCTGAGACACATAACAGTAAAAGAATCATAGCTGGATGGTGCAAACAAAAATGATCTAACACTTCTTATTAATGAACTTGAAGCTTAATAGGTTTTACATTTGTCTTGAATGTATGTGAAATTTCCAATCCTCTGCATTACTCTAAAAAAGCACTTTAGTAGCACATTTATGCTACTAAATGAAATTTCTGGTCAAATTTCTTATGTACTTGATTCAGTCTGCCAACCCTTCCAAATTACATCCATTGTAACCAATATTTATTTTTTTTAAAAACGTGAAACTATGATACAGAAAGATTGGAATTGGCAATCATGAACTGTGGCGACCTACACACAAAGTACACATTTACTTCAAAATTAAAGGATATTGTATGACAACTCAATCATTATCCCCTTAAGGACAATGGGCGGTCCCAAAACCCATTGATAACAATGCATTTTGAGCCTGTACATGTACAGGCTTTGTCATTAAGGGGTTAAATTCATCTGATGTGCTTATTTATGTTTTTGCCATAGATTCGCCACATTCCATTCATGGTCACATTTTTCCTGTGTTCTGTAAGTATGGTTTAAACATATAGCAGACTCCACGACATCCATTAACATTGTATCACTATGGGCTTTACATATTTGTCTACAGATATAACTTCCCAAATATGCACAAGCAACAGTTTATAATTCGTTGAACAGATACTTAACCGAAAGAAAGAACTGGTATATTCAGTTCCAGTGCAAGTTTTTTATGCCTATAGTTGGAGACAAAGGTTTAAAACTTTCATGATGATCACTCGAAGCTATACGAGAAATAAACACTTATGCTTGGATTTTTAAGATTTAATCGAATTGATTTTAGATTATAACTGTGGCCAAACACATATATATGTGTTCCATTTATATTTTGCAACCTTGCACTTATGTCTCAAGGCGTTGCATGTTTCCACCCACACTGTTTTTGTGGATAAACCCCTGGTATGTTTCCACTGGATGCCAAAGGATGGACTGTTCTTTCTGTGCTCTGTACCTTGCACTTTTTAAACATATGGCAAGATAATTAGCATCAATGGTAAAAAATTTACTTTATAACAAAAGTTTCCAGCAGAGCTAGGTACAACAATTCCAATTTAAACATACATTTGAGTGTGTGAGCAGATACTGGAAAGTGTAAAGTACATATTAGGCATTTGGATTCATGCGAATTTAAAAGTTAACAAAATTTGCCAATTTTGCCAATTTGCATGAATCGCCGAAAACAAGAAGGGACATTTAACAAAACAAACAAAAACCAAGCAAGGAGCTCAAGATTTCAATTTTTGGACTTGTTATTGGAGTTCCACCTTGATGTCAGTTGAAGTAACACTTTAACTGGAATAATGATTTAATTTAAGGAGAGTCCCACCTAAACCAAGAAGTAGTACAGAACCATATGTAAATTAACAGTAACAGTAATTGTATGTAAAGATTACTTAAGTAGTTGCCTGAAAAAAGGAATTAAGGAAAACTCATACAAAGCAGTTTCTGTAATTGTTTGTGCCATTCTGCTTCAAGTAGTGAAACAAAACCAAAAATACAATTAGCACATAGTGCTAGATAACCTACTGACAATACAAATGGGACTCCTACAGAAAAAGTGGGAGTTCCGCTAAACATATTTTTCCTACATATGATATTAATGATTTTTTCATTCACAAGTTCATTGAATATTGTGGGCTGCAATTCACAACTCATTACAGAGCGGTCAGACATGACTTAACTAGAAACACATAATAAACATATTACATGTTCCATCACAGGCGTCAAACATGCAGGTGGAAATCATAAACTTATACAGTTGTACTGTGTAACTAACTGAAGTATAAAGCTTTTGAAACTATCTAGGTTTTTTCTTCAGGCAGATTATACATTTGAAGCAGAAATTGCTCATACTTTTGTAACAGTCACAGCAATATACAAAGATTGTGAACTGAGGTTACGTTTGTTTCGTGATGTTAAAAGGAAATTCAAATGTATGTTAGTGGGTAATTTTGAAGTGTAGCATTTGGCGCAAGTGGGCTTATACGCATAAATACATAGCTTAAAAAATACCTAACTGGCACACAGGCCATGTTACAATATTTGCAAATTCATTCTTAACTGTTTGCCATGAAATCTATTATGCACAAATCACACATAGATAAACAGGTGGATTTTAAGCACTAATTCACACAATCATTTATTCTTTCACACAAATTATTTACACATATTCATTAATGCAACCACACATTAATCCATTAATTCTCTCTCTCATTCTCTTTATTTCAATATTCTTGCCACCCTCCTTTCTCCCAATCTATCCCCTCTCCCTCCCTATCTACCCCCTCTCCCTCCCTATCTACCCTGTCTAACCCCTATCCCTCCCTAACCTATCTAACTCCTCTCCCTCCCTATCTACCCCTCTC